>JAQFYM010001945.1:0-27364 GCA_034694785.1 Agrenia bidenticulata | reverse complement strand
GCTTACGAAGATTACCGAGGTCGGTTCAACATTTTTCTTTATTGACAGATAACGACTTCAACTTTTGGGGAGATTTCCTAATTTTATTCCCTTAGGTCAATTATGTCCAGAAGAATTTTCCATTCTTCAATCGTGGGTGCCCCGGGCTGACCTAGAGGTTTCCGACGACTCACTTCTCCTCGAGCAAGGGAAATGGGAAGTATCCTCAATTTCCTCACGTTTTCAGCTCCGATTCCCTTCCTTGTTCCCTAAAGTTTTTGATAACGACACGTATTATGTAAGCTTTTATTTTAAAGCCTGTTGGGGTTTGACATTGAGATTTTTAAGCTTCAAACCGATTTGATGATAATTTTTTACCTCCATCAGTTCAGGTTCACAAACTCTCAAAGGACAGAAGCAAGTGCCAAATCGTTTGCTGAAGCGATATTCGGTACTGACGGAATCAATGACGTATGGTTTCCTCCAGCTCAGGATGCAGATCCTGTTTTGAAGGTACACTCTGTTATTTTTTTGGAATCCACAGATTTTACGTTTCCAAAACATTATACGTAATCAAGTTTTACGCTGACTGTCCAAAATGGACCGAAGACGTTGATGATAATCCCCAAGGGAATGCGGAGCATGATGAATTTATTATTTCCGAAGTTATGAATCAAACTATTTCAAAAGTCTCTCAGCGGATCGGCCTTGTGCGAAACTTAACGATTGAAGAGGTGACGATTCTGTACACAACGTGCTCTTTCGAAACGGCTTGGGAAAATGGAACCGTTTCTCCTTGGTGTGTTATCTTTGATCTAGAGGATTTCAAGGTAGGGAATATTTTAAAGCTTTTCCAGTAGAACTAAACATCGAAACAAAACCTAAACTGTAATTTCTGTAATTCCAACAAGGTTTTGTCTTATCGGGAAGACTTGGAATATTTCTGGAAGGATGGATATGGACATGAGATTAATTACCAACAGGCCTGCCCACCCTTTAAAGATGCTCTGGATTTCTTTGAGTTAGTTAAGCTTTTTACCATAAAATCCATAACTGTTACGAATTTACTATCATCAATTGTTTAGAAAACACATCGATGACCCAATCAGAGATGCCAAAAAAGTACAAGCCTATTTCTCCCATTCGGGTGCTAATCTGAAAATGCTCGCAAGGCTCGGGCTCTTCAACGGATCCTCTGTCGTTATTACAAGCGAGGGTTTCGAAAAGTTCAAAAATGTGTACAAGTGGTCAACCAGCAAAATTGATTTCATGGCGAGTAACATGGCATTTACTTTATACAGGTGAGAATATTCCGCAGAATTTATTTTGAAAACAGTTAAGCTTTAAAAAAATTCAACGAACAATGTTTAATGTACTACAGTTGCCCTGCCAGTCTATCCAGATACAAGGTCGGATATTTTTTCCAAGAAGTCCCTACTCCTCTACCCGCCTGTGGCAACCAGCTCTTTTGCTCTTTCGACTATTTCAGAGCCAATATGCTGGACATTGTGGACCCTTGTGACTTGGAAGATATTTGCGCAGCTGAGTTTCGTCTTTTGCAATCGAATGTTAATAAAGTATAGTCATTTGTAATTAGTGTATTTAATTATCTCCACTGACTCTGAAAACTATCCAGATGGGGCAGACCTACACTCACAAGCATAGTAGTATGACAGGGGTGGGGAATTAATTGCAGAAAATATATGCCCCATTGCCTACGAGCTGGTTTCTGCATGCAAACCCCGAATCGGTCCTAATCCCAAATATAGACAAATGACAAAGGTCAACCTTCATTTGTAAGACCGATAGGAATCTTTACAGGGCTCGGGAACTCTTGACATAAATAATTACAGAAGCATTACTATACTAAAGTAATCAATCAAGGATTGTAGATTGTAACGATTCTGAGCGAGAAAGATATTTGTACTAAATCCTAAAAATAAAATGCCCGAGTGGATTTATAGGCTTGAATTCGTTGTTTATAGCCTCGAGGACCTCAGAGTTGAAAAATTAATTAGTGTAATCGATCCATCTCTGCAATTGAATTCAAGTGTCAAGCCTATGTTCATAAGCCTTGGGCCCTTTGTGTCAGTAAATGGCGAACCGAATAATAAAGACTATCCGTTGGATAAGGAGCATGTATGAGCCATCACGGAACGTCCAACCTGTTAGCCTTTTACCCGGGCATTTGGTCGTACCCGGTTTTACCAAAATTTACCCATGAAACACAGGACATCCGGAATTTTCGCGTAGGGGTATATTGCTTATATGTTATATAGTTATAGGGTGAGGATTAAAGATAAGTACCGATATGTGCAGGGTAACGAGCCACAGAGATCTATTAATTTAGTGGATACTCAGAAATGGGTTGGATCACTTAGGGCTTTGCAAGTTTTGACAGCTCTGAAATAAATTAGACCATTTGGGAGAGTACATAAAATAATATATTATGTGTTTCGTTGGAATCCCTCCGTTCAATACGTAAATTATTTTTGGCATGCAGTCACGAATTTCTCCATAATGTATTAAATGCTGTTTATTTACGGTAATTTCGCTCATTTGCGGCTAACCCTTTGATACGTTCATTACATTCTTTTTTTCATCCTTACAAGTTTGACTTTGAACTTTTTACTTTAGGTCCTAATAAGTCACCATGAAATTTGGTACTTCAATTCCCTCAATTATGTTAGCCCTTTGGGTTTATAATTACTTAGGTTGTAAAGTCTGGGCTTCGAGCCTCGTAATCAATAAATGCTGTAATCAGAGTCAGTACCTTAGCAAAGGTGGACTTTGTGTTAGTAAAAGTGACAAAAGTAGTAAGGGTCCACTCTTGTTGGATTCCGGAGGGCTAAGGTGGGCGCTTCCGGGTAATTTATTTTACTTGGATCCGGGTGTCCAGTACAACTTTACTGAAGATCATGTTGAGATTGACAAGTAAGGAGTTTCTTGCCAGCAAGTTTATATGCAATTTAATGACCAATTCAACGATTATATTATTTCGGAATTAAAAGATTCGAAACAAAACGACCAAGATGTTTTGGCAGATCAAAAAGCTATCAAAAGTTATCATTCAGTCAGATAACACTGTCTCCTGGAAATAAAATCTTGTTGCCCGAATTCCCTGAAGATGACAACTCCACACTTCAGCTGTTGGTCATTGCCACAAATGATTTCTGCATAGATGAGTAAATAGAAATTCCGCATTCTTGAACGGGTTTTTTAAATAAATATCCTTATGAATATGAATGCAGAACCGATGGGGGTGAATTTGCAATAGAACTGTGTCCTCCACAATGTGATCTTGGTAGTGGAAATCTCCAAGAAGGATCTGCTGGTTTGGAACTATCATCCCCTTGTATTACAAAATGCTGCATGCCCCATCAGCTTCTGGGCATGGACAACTTTTCCTGTGTCGATGTTCAAGGAGATCAGTACTGGAATCCTGTCGTTTCCAGCCATTTTAATGTTTCTACCTCGAAAGAAGCTGGAGGTATTACCTAAAACACGAAGATTATAAGATAACGAAAATATTTTAATCCGTTAAGAATTTAAATAAAACGGAAATCACTGAATGTCTATGTAAAATAATATGCTATCAAATAGAATGAGAAATTAAAACATTTTTATATTTGATCTATTCTTGGAAATCTTGGAATGAAGGATGGAGCCATTTCGATGCAATAGATCCAATTAGACAGAGACATATAGTCGTGTCGAAGACGGGACTCCCGAGGTGTCAGATGGGGACATATGATGTGGACTTCAGGGACAGGCAAAGATATTCTAGGTGATTAGAAGGATGCAAAATTTGGCTTGGTATATCGGTTTCAGATTTAAGATACTAGATTTTCTCGTGTCATTGGGATACTGAATGAATAATTTTGAAAATGGTGGTGTCATAAAGCTATTAAATTATACTAAAAAATTAAAAGTTATAATAGTGTCACGCAGTTTTAATTCAACTTACTGATGCTAAACTTAAAATTTAAAAATCTTTTTATAGCGTCTCCCTCCTATCCTCTGGTAATCTACTTTTAGAAACTATTGAGGGTCAACGGATTGAAATTTCTGGAGATCAATTCTGCATCGATGGAATACTTGATGAGAATTTTAACGAACTGGACACTAGTACTATCCAAGGAGAGACCGAGGTCCATGATCAATTTGCGATTGTATGTTTTGACATGGAACCTAATGAAATAGATGTATTGGAGGTAAGGAGGAGTGGAGTTATCTGAAATTATACGAGATCTCGTACACAAAACATATCGACGATTAATATATGAAATTTTAGGAATATCGACCAGTTTTGTTCCCATTACTTACCGGAATCTCATCGGTATTCTTACTCCTCACGTCGACCATTTACATTATCCTTTGGAAAGACATGTACCTCCCTGGCTGGCTTCAGTTTTCGTACACAAATTCCCTACTTATTGCCTTCGGCTTGCTTACAATAGTTCAGATATGGACGGACGAGATTCATAATTTCGGGAATCAAATGTGCCGAATTGTTGGTAATTGATATAAGTCGCATACGAAAAAATTTAATTGTTTCAAAGCCTGCAATGTCAATAATAATCTAGGCTACACTCTTCATGTGTCATCCCTCTCGTGTTTCTTCTGGTTGACCTCGATGAACATTGACCTGTGGTGCTCTTTCAGGTGTTGCATGTTGGTCTTAAAATGAATTTAAGAAGATTATAAAACTAGGTGTAATCGATAATTGTGTACAGAAATACCCCGATCGCGACTGGCTTTGGAAGAAGCCGAGGAAGAGGCCGGTATTTCGGGTTTGCCATGTTTTCAATCTTGATTCCCTTGGGGGTCACGATTGCTGCTGTAGTTATTGACGATTTACAGGAGTAATTAGAAAGTTACTTAATTTCTATATATTTAAATTTTACAAATCAAACTCTGGATCTCTATTTAACTTAGGTATGTCAGCAATGCCGGAAAAGTAGTAAGCAAGACCGAAATTGGTGAAAACTCCTGTGCCCTCAATATTCATAATAAAATGGCCCAACTGTATTATTTTTACGGGGTTGTTGGACTTCTCTTCGTTGCCAACGTCCTTTTCTTCTTCTGTACCGTTCTCTGTCTCAGAGAGAGGCATCGGGAGACCAAGTTTGCACATCGACAATGTACCGCTTCGGATTCAGATATGCAAAGGTCGAGAGATGATCCAGAATTTAAATTATAGTTATTAGAGATGAATCAAAAAATATCAAGCTGTTGTTTTTGAGTGACAAATTGAATAATAGATTTCGTCTCTTCGCAAGGCTATTCTTCATCATGGGAATCCTATGGATTTTCGAATTGATTTCCTGGGTCACTGGATTCCTCAATTTGAATCGGAAATTTCAACTCGTCTTTTTGGTCACGGACTGTCTCAACGCTCTCCAAGGTGTTTGGATTTTTCTTATGTTCGTTTGGAAGCGGCATACGTGGAAACAGTTGAGGAAGAAGTATAGGAAGGTTTTCAGATTGGATTCTCGAACATTCCTTACCGGCCCAAGCACTGTCAAGTCCAGTGTCAAGTCAAACACAAAGTCTGGGAGTGTTTGCAGCAAAACTTTAAGCCCTACTTAAATTTATGAACTTATAGTTCATAGTTATAGCTTTTAGTTAAACGACTTATATTTTTGAGGCTTGTCACTCATCCTTAACTATCGATGAAGTTAGCTAACTTCAGTTAGAACGCTTTCTTTGAGCGTCAATTCTAATTTCTGACCTATTAGTGTCCTGCAAAAAAAATTCTTTGCATAGTCAGTTAATTATGATCACTTACTTACGTTTAAGTAAGGGACTTGTAACGAGCAATTTAGTTAGTAGCTTTAGCAGATGTATTTGATATTATCGAATGTTAATTTGTAATTAATAAACATTTTATTCACAAGCCAAGTATTTCAATACGTATCAGGTTTGATTTTCATGACTTATGACCTCAGGATAATATGTTTAAACTTCTGGAGTCGTATATATAAATTTGATATTCCTTGATACAGTCTACATGGTCATGATCTCATTTAACTTTAAAATTGTGGTCTCGTGTTGCAATCCAGATTTGAAATTCAGATTTACATTTTACCCATAAATATGCTGAAGTCGAGGGGATTTTTCATCAGAAAGGAGACGGATGTTTGGGAGTCGAATATTCTACGATGAAAGAAGAACTTTGCCAAGCTCCTGTACCGATGATATACATAGTTACTAGACGAAGCCTTGAATCAGTTTTTGAAGGATTTAGATCATATATCGCACGGACAAATAAATCGAATCTTGGAGACCCAGGGGTATCGAATGATCTAGTCGAGTCCATCCATATTCCAAAGACGTAATAATTTATTTCGAAATAAATTATAGGCTTCCATATTCTGCCCTTTGCCCTTACATGGACGTATTGATCTTATTGTTTTTAAGGGTATCATTTTGGGGGAAATGTTCGAGTGAGCCGGTCTGGATTGATAAGTTTGTTTAAGCTTCAGAAAAACTTCAGGCAGTATATAATTGACAACCAATTTTCCGATGATATGACGGACTTAAGTAACGATTTCGATCGAATTATATAAGGATTTATATGTATAAAGTAAGCTGTTTTTTCGGACACCGTTTCAACAAATTCTACAGCCGCATATTGAGCTAAACCTGGGGGCATTTATTATTACATATTCTGGCAAAACCTTGAGTTAAAAATTTTATTTTTAATTGCCCTAGTGTTTTTTGTTGAAAAAAATATCATCAAATCTCTGCATGATATTTTTTTGAATGTTTAATATTTTTAATTTTAATTACTACCTATTTTCCAAATTAATTCTTTTTAGCTCTGTTTCTCTAGCTGAAAAACTATTAAAACTAAAAATTTGTCTAATAACAACTAAAATGATTAGTTAAATTACGAATGATAAAGTTTTCATGAAACACTGTAATTCCATCATACAAAATTGGGCCCAATATAATACACAACTCCTTGGAAGAAAAGAGCTATTCTGTACTCTTCTGAATGGTGTGGATACCATAAGTTATCATGGCTTGAATCAGGAACGGCTTTGTTTAAGATTTGAAATTCAAATGATTTAAACAAGAGGATATGGGACATTTTGAATCTCTTACGAAGATGGACTCTCTGGGATTTGATTGAATTTGGATATGACATGGAGGATTCATAGTCTCTTTAGTTGCTCTTTGATACCTTAATAACAAGGAGTGCTTTGTAGAACGGAGTTAAATTATATGTTGTTTGTATTGAGGCAGGGCTACTATTATTTTTTCATGGTAAGCAGATCCGGGATCAATAAAAGCAAATATTGATCTTGGATTGTTGGACTTTTTCACATTTTAAAGCTTTAAAGTCACCTTCGTATACATTTTTAATCCGGACAACTCTCTCTCTATATATCTATCGTCGACAAGATATCACTAACACACGTGCCGAGCTGGTGTATCATCATTTCTCCGGTTTTCAATAAATTCCAAATGTTAAATGTTATTGAAAAGTGGATTGAAAAATCAGAGGAAAATGTTATTATCAATTATAATCCTATCAACTCTACTCTTGCATGCATCATCTTCAAGCTTGGAGAAACCAAAGGTCAAGGAAATGGAGCTTTTTGGCCCAGAGGAGGAGTTCATGATTGAATTCAAAGACAACTTGAATAGGAACCCTGTGCTTCAGAAATGCGGGTGGTATGCTTCAGACCTGGCTCCTGACTTGAATCGAAACCCTCAGGACTTGAAACTCCCTGACGAGGTCGACCAGGACGGTAATACCAATCAATATCTTTGGAAACCTCCCAAGGAAGTGCAGAAAGCGTATAACGACACGGAGCTCAACTTTTTGTAATTCTGTTCATTTATTCTATATATGCGTACACAACTAAGACAGATTTTTATTTTCAAAGTTTAGAAATTATAAATCCTCGTATTATATTTGGACAATGCGATCTGTAAATTATCATTACTCAATTGAATGCTTTTGCAACCAAATAGTTAAATTTCCCAGACAATAATTCTGGCTAACAACGAAAAGTTATATGCTGAATGTCAAAAACGGTCGGATTTTTATGATACATAAATATAAATATTCGAATAGGTGTTACTTTACCGGGTATGTAGTATATTATATTAAATTATGAAATAGCGGACTACCACCCAGCACAAAGGGTTACAATTCACAAATAAGGAGGATATTTTATTAAATCTCGGTCCATTCTTGATAGTGTCCCTCGTCGCTCGTCCAGTACCCCTTACTAATCTGTAATAGTATTTCTCGTTGGCCCAGTGCCCTTAACTTCATTGTTTACCTTGCAGGCCCAGTGACCCTTACTTTAAAAACACCTTAACTTCTATTGTTAAGAGCTATCGAATTATTTTTTGCCTAGTTTAGACATAATGATAAGGATTAAAGAACTAATAGATTCACACGTACACCGCAAGATCAGTCATGTCGGCGGACAGAATATGTGCAGAATAAAATGACAATTGTAGATTATTCGAGGTCGACAATTATGACACTATCTATTGTATACTTCGATTTTACTTCTTAATAAGGAACCTAAATAACAAGCCGAAGGTGTAGGAAAACGTAATATAATTATGCCAAGTGCGTTAGGCGAACCATAGTACTGAATTTTAGAAAATTAGTTACTGCTCCTGAAGGCATTAAAGTTAAATACTATAAACACAATTTAATTAAGAAATTGTCTGTGTATAAACTAGCTCAATGATATATAGAAGCCACGTTAGATATAGACATGCCATTTCGAAATAAAATTGATCGATTCGATGGTTGAATTGAATTGAATTACCTTTTCAGAAATTAATGCCTTCATATTTTAACATTTCCAGCCTGTTCCCAAGTCAAATAAATTGGTGCGAGACGGAATCGGTTAAAATCGTCCAGCGTACCAACGATACCATGCATAAACTAGGAACGAGTAGAATTGATCCAGGGTCGGACGTAGAAATAGTAGCGAACATCACCTTACTTGGCAATGGGAGCTTGACATGGACAGATGTCAAGGGACTCCAGCAATACCGTCATCCGAAAGATTTCTGTGTGAATGACACGTACTGACAGATTTGTATTTCCATTTACAGCAAAACTGTCTTTCATCGTGATACTTAATACCGATTTTGAATTCCAGGCCTGGGATGACACAGGGATTTGAAATATGTCAACTCAACTGCACCAACGAGATCCCGTGTGGCCATAACTGTTGCCTTCCAAAGAACCCTGGTAGTGACACTAGCAGCGATCTGACGGTATTTAAAATATAATATACATATATACTTAAAAATTACGCACAGGTAACTACGACAAAATATATACATGATACAAAATATTAGGTAGTTCCGCAGACAAGCGAAGTACCAAAGGCTGCAAGTGAGTATTTAATCCTTCAGAAATGTCAATGGTTTCCCCAAAGCTCCAGCTTCGGGGACGACGAGGGTCAGCAAGGCCCGGATAATCAAGATATACCGTATTTTTGGAATCCCCCTGATGAACTCTTGAAAGGATATGGTGGGACAGACTGGAAACTTTCGTAATATTTTGCGATTTTTACAAATAAAAACATTTTAAGTAACTCGACGAATTGTGAGACCAGAATTTGAATGATAGTTTCAACAGAGAAAGACTCAAAAATATCATTTAAAATCTCATCGTTTCACAATAACGAAGTAACATGCAATGAAAACACCTTTCATTTATTCAAATACAAATTCTAAGATTTTAAGAGTCAATACTTTCCAATGTATTGAAATCTTTAAAGCTTATTTTCGAAGATGGCATTCTAGAAGAGAACTAAAATAAATTTTTTTAAATTTAAATTTTAGGTTGTTAGATGTTAGATGTCTACCAGCACAGTTTAAGAAATTTCGAAAAAAAATGCTTTAGTAGATTAATTCAAGTTATTTCATTTATATTTTTTATTATATTTACAGTCTCGGCCAAACTCAGCGAAATTGGTGTGCTACGAACAAAGTCTTTAAAATCGTCCACACTTCAAGAACTGACATGTTTCCACAACAATACGACATGAAAGGATATTTGCCCGATGTGAGATTTGTTGACAATATGACTTTGTCCCGTAGTGGAACCTTGACCTGGGTCGATATCCAGGGAGTTCAGCATTTTCGAACCCGCTTGAATTTCTGTGTCACGGACTCGTAATAAAAAACACAATATACTTCCAGGGGAAATCAAAATACATTAAAACCATCTTGAAGGTCGATATTCATCGTTTGTTATACATTTTAGCCCTGTAGATGCTCTCTCATATTCTTGTGAGTTTCAAATCTGTCAATCCAACAGTACCAAGGAGGTACCCCGTGTTTCCAAGTGTTGCCCGGAGAACCACGTCATCGACGCTGAGAACCGAAGGTGCATCTCAACAGAGACCCTTTATCGACCGACATTTTATCGAAACGGGAAAAAAGACAATACCAATCATCCCTACTCTCTCGGGATTGGCCTCCCTGTTTGCAAACGGACTTACCTCATCCAGTCCAATTTTGATAACAAGTGAATCGATCTATTTTGTGTGATAAAGCCGTACAAAACTGTTGTTTTTTATTCATGAAATATATTGATTCAGATTTCCGAACCTCCTGACCAACGGGACCTTGTATCTGGTCAATGGAGTTAAAACCCGAACTCGGATTCAGCCGGGGGAGTACTGCATTGATGGCGTCTATTCCAGTGTATCCCTGAGCAATGGGACTGTGGTCACGTACAGTGGGTCAGAGTGGGACCAAGCTATTATTGGATGCAGTCCGGATGAACTCGAGATTCCTGTAAGCCAAAAGACAAATGAATCATCGTTTCTGAATGGAAACTATTTTAAAAACATTACTAAAGTTTTGATTTCGTTTCTATTTCAGTCTTGGATACCACCGTTGTATGCAACAGTGAACCATACAGCGGCTCTATTTTTATTTATGACTTGTACAATATACTTGTTGCTCAAAAAATTTCAAAACGTGCACGGTTGGCTGCAATTTTCATACGCTGTTTCTCTATTTTTTGCATTTAGCTTTTTGGCAATTGTTCAGATGTGGTCTCCAGAAATTCATAAGATCTCTCCTGACATATGCCGATATCTGGGTAAACAAATTTTTAAAAGCAAACAAACTAAGCAATTCTGTGTTTATATATTTTATTGTGGACTCCCCAGGCTGGCTTATCCATCTCACCTTTCTATCAGCATTCTTCTGGCTCACTTCGATGAACTTTGACCTCTGGTGGAGATTTAGGTACTTGAATAATAATACTAGTGGAAAAGCGATGTTACATAAGTCAATTATTTCTAGTGGAAATCGATCTCTCCGACGTGTCCGGTCTAAACCATATCGAGAGAGTGTCAAAATATTCTTACTCTTTGTAAGACAAATTTTTTTATAAGATTAAAATAGTTTATTAAAATTAGACTAATAATTATAAGATTATTCTGTTTAGGCATCGTTTTCCTTGGGATTACCAATTATCATCTCAGGAGCGGCCGTGGCTTTTGATTATTACTACAGGTGTGTTTATTAATCGATTCAATGCAATTGCTGAGTTCAAACTTCAAACATGGGCTGGAAGTTGAGATGGGGGAGAAAAACACACTAGGGTCATACATCTTGATTTTTTAGAGAGGAAATTTTATGATGATTTTCTTGGGGGATTTAAAATATATTTAAAAAATAAACTTTCATGTCCAACTTGGGCTAACTGAACTTTGTAAAATCCAATACTCTACAGAGACAGGCCGACTGAAGCGTTTATCAAGCTACCCAGTTTCGGGGACAAAAAATGTTACTTTGAAGACAAAACTTCTCAGTTTCCATTTCTGTACGGCCCTGTCGGACTCCTCTTGGCCATCAACCTTATGTTCTTCACCAGCACTGTCATGCACTTGAGGAAGATTCATAGCAATACTGAATTGGCAAGATCACATAGTACTTTGGAGGATAAGAAAGGGTTCGTTCCGATGGATTTATGACTCTCGTAAAATTATATGAACCACCAACTTTCGTCAATCTTGCCTTTACCAAGGTGTCAAACGGACTCGGACGGGGTTCTCTTGTAATTTAAAAATGACTTATGAAGTGTATTGTTTGTAGTGTGAGATTAATAGCCAAGCTTTTTATTGTGATGGGTGTCCTGTGGATTTTTGAATTCATCTCCTGGGCAGCAAATATCCTCTTCCCGAACAGCGAAGTCCTTCTCATTTGCCTCTTCATGCCCACCGACATTCTCAACTCACTTCAAGGGATTGCCATTTTTGTCATCTTTATCTGCAAGCCGAATGTCCTTCGTCAACTAAAGGCTAAGTACCAATGGACTACTGAGTATGTGAGGACGTTATTTGCCGTTTCACAATATTTAAAAAATAATTTATGATTCAGCAGCATTTATATTTATGTAAATATTTGTTGTATTATTTTATAGGGAAAAAACCCACATCCAGAATTCTAGTTCTGTGAAACCTTAACGAGGCCGGATTCTTGAACTACATGAAACGGGAATTTGTATATGTGCTCAGATCTTGGCCTTTCATTTAAATTATACAAATTGTTATCCTTTTGTATAAGATTTAAATATCATCTTGATTGAGTTTTAGTTTGGTCATATTGTTATTTTTATTAATATTAATACTCAATACCTCCAGTTTACTATATAAGCTATACCAATGTAAATGTAGATCTTTTGTGTCGGACTAGATGCAAAGATTTTAAACAAATTCTACTTTTTATGAAACTGTGAGTCCAGAGATTTTGAGATCTTAGCATAGAGACTCTATAGTAAAATCAATCCTAGGGAACTTGAGCAGTTCTACCTACCCCCTTCAGATGAGGAATACTTTATTGATTCACTTTAAATAAATGTTTAATTTACTAATCCCTAAAAATCACAAGTACTATATTACAAAGTTGATAAAATTATAATTTAAATATTAAAGGATAAGCTTTACGTGGTGGATTATTTTCAATCAATGAGGTTGACTGGCACAAATGAATAAAATAGTTTGATGATCCTTATTACTAAATTCACCGACAGTCTCACCATAATCCCTCACTGCATCCACACAGAACTCCCGATCATAAACGGAATCAATAGAAGTTCCATCCGATATCGGATAAGTGTAAATGAGTCTCCCGTCTTTTCGGAATCTGAAACTAAAAAGAAAATATTGCAGAGTTACCACTAGTCGTCCTAAATCCACTCATCGATGCATCGGTAAGTTTCGCTATGACATAATTTCACATAATCTTTTCCTTACTTCAAATGCTTAAAAGCCACTCCTCCCCTTTCTGAAGAATCCGCTGGGGTTAATTTCTCTGCGATCTCTTTGCTAAATGGGAAGGCGAGCGTGATATTGTTGTAGCAAGTTTTTTGGAAATTAGGTGGATAATTTTGTACATAATGGAGTTGGATATCTTTCATCTCTTTAGGGGGAACAGGGGTCAGCATATCTTTATAAAGTGTCGGCGTAAACCTCGATTCATTTTGACCCAACGGTTGACACCCTCTGTTACCTGAGGACAACCCCAAATTGTATACTTCATCTAATCCACAGCATTTTTTTACGCATGGGGTTTCCCACATGGAACAGTCGGGCTTGCAAATTAGAATTTCGATTATTCTTGGGCTGAGTCTAAAAATAAGTTTCAAGAGAATTATTTAGAGTTAGAGTTTCAAACTATTAACTAATGAAATAGTATCGAACTATTAGCAACTACAAAACTTTATAGTCACTGATTGAGTCGTGGCAAGATATTATCTAACATGAAAATCCGGAAAAGTTTTAATATTATAAATTGAAATTGTTTTTCGTACCCATTAATACAGTATTCAGATGGTCCATAAAATTCATTGTCATACTTCAAAAATCCATCCTCCAGAATTCCGTGCTTCTTTTCCCCGGGGGAGTTGGCTCGTTCTTGTTCAAAATTGTGAATAAACCCTTGGAACTGGAACTTTCCATGTCCACAGTTTATAGGGTTTGATTTTAGCCTAATTATAATGTTTTAGAACAAGGTTACTCCCAAATCTTTACCGTCACTCAATTTAGCGATAATAATAATTTTTTTCAGTTTCTAACTCACAAAAACGAATCTCCCTTGTCCTTGGTCATGAAATGGGCTGGAATATTCCAGGTTGGTGGGTGCCCCTCAGGTCCATTAGGGGCTAAGTCCATCCTTCGATTCCGACAGTGATGCGTAAATCCGTCATTAACATTAGAAGAAAAATCACAGCAAGTTGGGATGACTTGCCGCAGACTTTGCAAATCGTCACTTCCAACAAGTTGAGCCTCAGTTCCCTGGATTTGATTGTTATTATGGTTAAATGTCGTTTGGGAAAGGGCTGGCTTCTTTTTCCGGATTTGTGCCAGGTTTGGCTTAGTTACAATCGAGACTGGCTGGGGGATTGCGTGGAGTTTGTCAGGCATTTTATTTTCTGGAACTTCTGGTACCATCGGTACGGGTGGGGAAATTTGGTCATTCAGTTTGGAATCCAGTGGTCCCAGATCGTTACCGTTTTCCGGAGCTTCTGGTAAATCTGAAGAAATTGACAATATTTCAGACGAGCTTGCTGCCTCTTCTACGTCTGAGGATTCTGTAGGTGATGCTGATGGGGTTGTGGAGATCGAAAGTGGCACAGAGGTAAGCAGTTGGGATTTTGTTTTTTCAGACTGTAAGGACTGATTGTTTGTGTCGAATGCTAAAATAAATACAAAGCACAATGGTTTGTTAGTTAACTTGTAATTACAGATTTTATTTTGAGTAAGGGCTATATTTTGAGATAGAAGGGGTTCTAATGTACACAGGATATTTATATTTTATCACAGGGGTCATTGCAATCCCACCGGTAGTTCCAGTTAGATTTATAAACGTAGCTGTTACTGGTTTTGTGGTCGTCGTTGTTGTTACTGGTGTGGGATCAACAATTGTGCTTGTAGTTCTCACTGTCGTTGAAGTGGTTGTCGAATTTCGACTTGTATTTATAGGCTTAGGTCTAACCTTGGTCGATTTAATGTCGGTAACATAATCAAGTTTACCTTCTTCCACTCCCCCAGAGCAGAGGAACAAGACGGTGTTGCTTTCAGTATTGGAGAATTCTGTCGACTCTCCGTAATCTTGGACCCCATCGATGCAGTAGTTTTCAATATATTTTGCCGTCGGAGTTTCCAAGCCTTCCTCGTCCTTTTTACTCGGGTACAATAGCCATCCATCCTTTCTTAGTCTGAATCTGTTGAATTTAAACATTTTAAAGATATCTCCTTCCAAAGTTCCAAAATTCGAACTCTTGTAACTAAATCATTGAACGTGACATACTCGAGATTCCTAAAAGGCTTCTTGGTGAATGATGATAGAAATCCGGCAACTTCTTTCCCATGGGGGAAAACAGTAGTTTTATTAAATCGACACTGGTACTTAAAACTTGTCGGAAATTTCTGTATGATATGAGGATTTAGCTGAATAAGTTCCTGGGAAGTTAATTTCGTATCTAAGTCGTGGTACAAGGTAGGGAACCATTTGGCCCCCTCTGAATTCACACACCCTCGAGGGTGATCCCCATAGCCGAAACTATAGATTTGGTCCGTACCGCAGCACTTTTGAATGCACGGCGTGTTTGGGTCATTACAGTTTACTTGACACACCTCCACTTCTACACGACCTTTGTTTAATCTATGAATTATTTTCGAAACCTAATTACCATCAAAGTAATATTACTAGAAACTATTAATAATTTTAAAAAATAACACCTTACCCACTTATGCAATACTCATCGGGCCGGTAGTATTCGTTGTCGTGTTTAAAATAGCCATCAGGCAAGAATACGCTTCCTCGAGGGGCTGACGAGTTTAGTGAGAGGGTCACTGTAGTCCTTCGAGGGTTACATTTTAGAAAGCTGTTTTCGAATCTGAAATAAAGTATTACAAGGAGTTTTACACCATGTGCCCTTAATATCAAATTCGTGTCCCTTTCTCAAAAGAATAAATTAGTACCGAAACTTTGTCGACATTTTCGTCGAAACCAAATGCCTCGGAGCGACCCAGGTCTTCTGTTTGAAAACCGTTTCCTTGGACGAAGGGCTCAGGGTATTTTGACACTCGAAGAACATGACATCGTCTGTTTCCATGCTGCAGCAAATCGGCAAGATGGAATCTGCTTGGTTGTATTCTGAAGAGGATGAAGATGACGGTGAGGATCTAGCATTTTTCGAAAACGCACTACTACTTCTCCTAGTTCCTCCCGACTGTAGTATAATAGCTTTGCTTACATAATCTTTATTGAAAGTTACTACACTAGGAAATCCCATAGAACTGCATGAGCTATGATGTGAGGAAATTATTAAAAATATTATGAGGCTGATATTGACAGAAATAGTTTTGCAAAGTCTGTGCATTTTGAAAGCTTGGATTTGAAATATATGAGAGATCAAACGGATGAGCTAGCCCTAGAATCTCAAACTCCAACTTCCATTTCATAACAGAGTTTAAGAATCAAGGAACTTAATCTGAGTTGGTGTTGTGTTGATTGACATGGGTTTTTTGCATCATGATTTATGTTGTTGCGAGCATTCACCCTGATTCAATTCTGGTTTGGGGTGATTTCAACAATGAATATATGCTGGGTCTCAGCCTAAGTAATTAAATGTTGTAACACATTGACACTCTTGTTATTGGTTACTTAATCTAGGATCTAGACCAGTGACTTGGTTGTATGCAAAAAGCAAGGGCTTAAGTAGAACGGAATTACATTTGAAATGAAGCCGTCTGGTTATTCAGGTTTCCTAGTTGTTTCTTGATCGTATTAAGCCCGTCAAGTCTGAATTAATTCCAGATTCTCAATGATAAGTTTCAAATTTAAGATTATTTTCGAAAACTGAATTTTCTCTGTAATTCTTAAAACTCATATGTGTGATTTTCGCTCTACCTACGTCGAGTTTGGCACTGAATCCCCGTCAAAGTTTTTTTATCGAAGTTCGTAATGCCTACCGTTATTATCAAACCTGAAGAGACCTTATTAGAATGGATCAAACAGATCTCATAACATTAAAATTCTTGACTATAAATTATAGTTACTATTTCTTTTTTAAGTAAAATAGTTATCAGCCAAGCATGATATGCAATTACACACGGTGTGAAATTACTTTGAACCTGTAACAAGTTTAGTTTAGAAATATTCGGTGTCAGGCAGTTATGCTAATTAGCTTTTGACATTTAAAGTGATTTAATTAATTAGTCACGTTCATTATTAACTACATATACTAACTAACAATGTAATTTTATATACTCGTACACTCTTCCCATTGAAAAATCTAATAGTGTGTCTCGCCCTTAAACTTGTTTTTCATTAGTGCAGCATATGTTACAATCATGAATGTATGATTACCAAACTACATAGTAACTTAGGGTAGAAAGCGATCGAAGATTCTGTACATTAAATCTTAAGCTTGTAAATCCATAGTGGAAAGTTTTTCTTAGTAAAAAAATAAATCTTCTTCTTTATTACAATCATTTCACAATATACCTTTTCTTGAGCTAAATTGTTTATCTTATAATACGGATCTGGGCATAACATCATGGTTAGTTTACAATCATTTCCTGAGTTCCAAGTCACAGCGCAATCTTGTATTAATAACTTATCCATCACTCTGCTACATTAATCTAATCTTAAGTGCTTTACATATTCAATATTCAACAACAAAGAAGTGCATTACGTTACAAGAAAAACAATTAAAACAACATGGAATCACTGCCAATTCCAGTAAGCTTGGGTTATTGTCACAAGTCCTATTAACTAGGAGGATTCATAGCACAGACAAATAAGACTGTCTGGTTTTCACTAGATTGATACGGTCCGTCGGGTTCACCGAAGTTTCTAATCCCATCTACACAATACTGCACATTGTTAAACACAGACTCCGTGAGGTTCCCTTTTGAGTCTTTGATAAGAGGATGTCTGTACATGACTTTACCATCTTTACGGAGTTTGAACCTTGAATTAATAATATGAAATTAAAGATATTGAATTTCATAAAAGTTGATAACTATTATATGCTACAAATATCAAAATCTCACTCTAAATTGATTTTGGCCAACGGGCTCATCAGATGGACAACTTCCTTCATATACGGGAAGACCAGGGTGACATTTTTGAAGCAACTGTACTGGAATTTCGGAGGAAACTTCTGAATCAAATGAGGCCGCATGCCATCCATCTCCTCAGTGCTGAGCGGAGTTGACATGTCATTGTACAACGGAGGATTCCATGCGGTTTCATAAGGGCTTAAGGGTACGCACCCTCTGCGCTTGCCACCGACACCTAGGCTGTAGATTTCATTGGGACCACAGCATTTATTAATGCACGGGGTGTCTGGGGATGAACAGTTGGTTTTGCACATGAGGACTTCTACGATGTTGGAGAAGATTCTGGAAATTACAATTTTACCATATGATTACTTAAATCCTAGAAAGCACACTTGAACAATAAAAATGATCCTGCTTGTACCCATTAACGCAATATTCCCCAGGACGAAAGAACTCATTTTGAAATTTTAGCATTCCATTAGGCATGAGACTAGGACTACCCCCACCGGGTAGGTTGTCATAATTCAGAATGAACGCTTTGGTCCAATGGTCTTTGCACTTCAAGGATTGAGTCTCCAGCCTAAATTTGCAATGACAAAACTATAGTTAGCGATTCAAGAAACACGTTTTGAAATGATAGCACATTGACCAGGTTTTATGGGTAAAGACGTACTTAAACTTTTGAAGTCGGTTAGAACTCATAAATTTTGGGGCAGCCATCCATTCAGAAAGCTTTCCTGTAGAATTTGAGATCTTATTGTTTGAGGTGGTACAGTAGTGATTGAATTTTTCCCCAGGGGCTGCTTTAGGGTCAATGTGACAGCATGTAGGGAGTTTAGGAATGATTACTGGCCTCGGTGTTGTAGTTGTGGTTGTAGTAGGGATTGTAGTTGTGGTTGTAGTAGGGATTGTAGTTGTGGTTGTAGTAGGGATTGTAGTTGTGGTTGTAGTTGTAGTCGTCGACATTGTCGATGATGAGGAAGGCTGATTTGTACTAGTTACATCTGCGGGTACTGAAGTTGACTTGGAATTTGACACCGAAGTCGTATAAGACATTGATGAAGAGACCACCATCTTCTCATAAGACTGATTGACTTCTGGTGTTTTCTTTGTAGCTGATTCCTCTATTAGTTCAAATGTCAATAAAAATAATTTATATTTGTTATTCAAGTGAAAATCAATATTTAATTTTATGTACCTTCTTCAGGCTCAGCACATACGAATAACACTGTTTGAGTCTCTTTATTCGAGAAATTGTCGGATTCCCCATAGTTTTGGACCCCGTCAATGCAGTAGTGAGTAGTTTTCGACGATTTTGATATGGCTATCTGTGTGGCTGTCAAGTTAGGATGGATCAACCATCCGTCTTTTCGTAACTGAAATCTATTGGATTTAACTGTATCATAAAATCTATCCTGGAATGGATCTTGTAGTAAAGTTATAAATTTTCAGTACCTCAAATGTGGCAATGGTCTACGAAGAACTCGGTTCAGAAAGCTAGCAACCTCTTGTCCAAAAGGAAACACCGTTGTAGTCGTCTTGAGACAATCTGGTTTAAAACTAGTCGGATTTTTGTGAATGATATGAGGCCGCAATTTGCCAACTTCCTCTGCGCTAAGTTTCTTATCAAGTTCAGTATAAAACACAGGTGACCAAAGGGTCTGATTCTTTTTTGGGTCTAAAGGCTGACAGCCGCCCCGGGTTCCGTGCATCCCGAGACTGTAGACTTCGTCGTAGGAACAGCATTTTTGTACACAAGGCGTTTCTGGATTTGAACAGTTGGGTTTGCAGATTTCGATTTCAAGGTCTTCGCCTTTGAAGCTGAAATGAAAATATGTATAGAACTTCTAAAGTTAATTTTTTTTAAAGATTAATCTTGTATATATTAACTAATATTTGTTATTGTCTCAATATGACATTACTATAATGCGGTTGCATTTTTGGTGCAATATGCAGAACATGTCTGTAAAAGTGTGCTTGTCTTCTAATCAATTTCTGGGTGTGGTGACACTTGATTTTATTGACAGATATTTTGCTATCTCTAAGAACATCGTCCAAAAAATTGTCTTGATATTTGAAAAACACATTAACAGGCCTAGCCGATTTCTACTTATTGGCCAACGACGGTAGTAGCTAGCTGATGAGCATTTTAATTAAGCGGTTTTCTATCAAGTACACGCAAGTGATACATAACTCTCATGAATGTTAAATGCTTCCAATAATGATACACGATAAGTTTTTTTTAACCTACTAAAATACCGATTTTCTATCACAAATAAATCTACGAAATAAGTTGGTATACATCCAAACTAAATACGTCATAATAATAATAATAATGCTATACACATGCTAAACAAAATTCCTTACCCATTCAGACAATACTGATCAGGCCGGTAGTACTCGTTTTGGAATTTGAGAAATCCATTGGACAAAAAGTGGTCGGCACTTTTGGTCGATGACAGAGCGAAGGTGGCAGTGAATTTATCTCCTGTAATTGAAGAGCTTGAACTACAAGTAGTTTGTCGTTTCTCCAGCCTTTAAGCAGAATAGTAAAATATTTAATTAGCTATTAGAGATCTCCTATAACTTTTTTCTTCTAAATCAAGTAGAAACTTTTAAAGTTGTTTATCAACTAAACACTCAAGCAGTAATTGATTGCTGTAAAGCACAGTTCATTAAAATAATTTAAACTGAAAATTAAAGCGAACAAGTTTCACATGTGGTTAGTCATTATAATTTGTGATAAAAGGCTTGTCTGTCAGAGTTACGTTAGCAGATAAACTTTGACAAATCTAGTTTGACTCGATCGAATTATGCACTTAGGCTTGTATTGTGTACCTTTTTTTAAATTTTATAAAAAAACAATCACCTCCAACAACCTGTCATTCATTCTAATTCTATTGTCTTCATCAAAAAACCTACAGTGAGTCAAGTGGAAGAATGAATCTAGAGTGCCCTGGCTAATGTCATCGTCTTTACCTTGCTAAGGAGATTATCTAAAACCGGAAATGATATTGCCAAATTGGTAAAAAATGTAAAGGCCCAATTTATAGAAAGCCCAGATGGCTTTTGATATTCAGGAAATGTCTCGGATTTTTTCAGTTTAAAAAACTTCCACTAATTAAATTAAGAAAACTTTTGAATTGGTGAAATGTTAGTAGGGGACAGTTGGGCAAGATATGGATCAAATGATAGTTTCACTTGCAAAATGTTTTTTTTTTCATCTTGAAAAGGTTACATGAGAAGGTGACATTTGAGAGCCGATTAGTAATGAAAGGATTTATACAGACAGTTGAGAGATTAATCGAATTTGGGCATGACAGAGCATTAGGATTCGTGAGAAAAAAATCGTGGAACCCGTTTGTCCTCCTGTTTCTACCAAACTGCGGTACACACAATGTGGATACAAGATATTTTTCTTATTAGAGATGATGGTCATGGTGGTGAGTTATGAATTATTAATGATTATGATCTTGACTACTCTATCTGTATGATACTTTGAATTATTGAAGGGATCATCATGATGATGAAGATAAAGTAGTCAAGATTTTGTCGTGAGGTTCTTGATTATTAATTTTTTTACACGCATTAACTATGGAGTAGAAATTTTGGGTTAAAATGTCAAAAGTTTGAGGGAAATGAAGGAAAGTTTTTGATATTTAATTGTATGCACAAGCTTACAGTTTAACAGTTATTTATATTACTCGTTTTCACATATGTATGGAAATGTCTTCCAGCCCTATGTGTATAACTTGTAATATTTTATGAATTTTCAAAAATAGTCATTTTAACAAAAGAGTTATCCAGTATCTGCGGACGTCATGATAAACTGCAACTGGACGGGGCTTAGTGTAATTCAAGATTCAATTTGATTTATTAACCGTATGAAAATTGTATTGCTGAGATTGATCACGGATAATGATCCAAATTAAAAATCCTGTCTATGAATATGTCATTCTACAATGAATAGCTATTATAAGGCCTTTTATATCAACTAGAAGAAGTCAACCCAAGTCATAAATACAAAATCAATTTTTTTTTTACTTCCGATCATTAATAAACAAAATCCATTACCTTATTTTCTGTGAGTCCTTTCCCCTAGAAAATAATTTACTCGGAGCGTTCCAAACTTCAAGAGTGTCACTTTGTCCATTGGACTCTTCATTCTTATTACAATAACTTAAGATCTCCTTACCACCCTCACCCTTGATTACTTTAATACCACAACAAGTAGGGAACACCTGTAATTCTAGCTTACTATCTGAACCGGCTTCAGTCGGCACAGACTTCTTAAAAACTGACGAGGTCTTAACATCACTGACCAACTCTTCAATAATATTATCACTAATATTTTTAAATCTTTGGAATTTACTATTGCTAACATTAAAACTACTGAAACTAGAATTTGTGTTCGTACTCAGCCCCCTTGGACCATCCCCGTCACCTCCATCAATGTAACTATACGTGAGGAATATCGCTGCTGGAATCAGCGTTATGAAAAACGCTGCTCCAGAGTTAACTGGCATTTTAAAGCAGATGTGCTTGAGGTTAAAATATGTAACTAATTACTCGAAATGCCCTTGATTAAATTAAATTAATTACTATTTCAATTACACAAACTAAACCGCAGATTTGTGTTCTCCGAGGTCCGTCGTTGTATATTTTCTATACAGAAGATGTTCTTGGTTGAAGAAAAGGGACAGGAGAGGCAGAGTCACTCTCTCTTTCATTGAATATTTGAATATAAAGGTTCATTGACGATTGTGAATTGGAGATGTACTTGAATGATTGTAGTTGTTGATGTGAGCTATACGGACACACTGGCGAGTCTAGAGATTTCTATTAGCAATATATATTTTAGCATACAAGCCATTTTTACCAACGATATATGAAATCGTGTGATTAACATCATGTTTCAAAAAAATATATTTCGATCAAGTCGAGAGTCTCAAAAAGCCAACCCCTTTAACTTCCTTCCTTTATAGTTTCATACAAGATTCAAAGATTTGACTCTTTGACATTTAACATGTAACCTAATGTGTAGTTTTATAATTCGTGGAGGTTACAAACATGCATCATTGCGATTTGGATATACCCTTTGAAGAGAAGGTAGAGATCACCGTAGATGTTCAATAGCAATGGGCTTATGGGCAGGGTTATTGTATTATCCGCTATACCAGTTTTTTATATTATTTAGTTAAAGATGAGGTGATGTCAAGTGCAAGGTATCGTAATTGCTGAATTGCTGGGTTGGATTTTTTCTTCTTGAGGTTAGTATACTGCTCTTAGGGGTGCACTGGGTTAGTGATACCTGTAACTTCAAGAGTCATGCCATAAAGTCATGATGGGATGCAGATGTGACTGTATGAATTTGTAATGTAAAAAAAATCAAAACACGATTGGATTTGTGGATGGTTAGGAAGGATGTTAGGAAGTTGCTAACTGACTGTTTTCGTGGCTTGTGTCATGTCGTCTCGTGTCGTTGCCTCTGCGGATAGCACTTTTTCATGATGAGGATTTGAAATTGCAATTTTGGTCTAAGAATGAGAGTAAAAGTGGTTTGGATACGTGTATGGTGGTGTGGTCGTCCATTCCTGAAATTCTGGTTTACCATTTAGCATGGTTTGATATCTTTTATGATGTGGAAGAATATATGATGGTACTTATACTTGGGGCTTGTGGATTTGAGTTGATATTAAAAAGTTATTATGGGTAATATAGCTTCCTGATGCTGTTTAAGGAGTTGGTTCGTGATGGAGATAACAGTTCAAAGTGGCGTTTTATTATTGTAGAGCAAAAAGGCAAAGAATCTGATTGAATATTTTCTAAATTGAATACAGTAAAAAACGGTAATACAATGATACAAAGAATTTTAATTTTATTGCCATCGACTCATCAAAACTACATAATTGGTTATGTACGGAGATTAAAAATCAATTTACTATTATCCTATTTTAAATAATAATACTATAAATTACATTTCATTCTTTGCTACTACAGTTTACAATATCATTTTGAAGTTAATCTAACTCAAAATTAATGACAAGATTCAATAATATTTAACAGACTAAGCACTGAAATTCATGTTGCGTCACAATGCAATTAATTAACCCATATGCCGAGTACAGCTCGGCCTCTGAGAAATAATAATCAATCTCATTCCCAAAGCTTCACAAAACTCAAATTCAAAATCTCTGCAAGGTAGGTTCCACCCCCCTACAGCGTTTATATGACAGTTCGACCTAAAAGAGATCTTGTCGATGCGGGGTAAATTTTTAGTCAAAGCTTTCAAGTCTGTTAGAAGAACAGGGAATTTTCTAACTGAGCAAACACTTAGATTTGAAAATAAAAGTGTGAAATGTAACTGGGTCAAATTAGGGAAGTCTTTAAAGGATTTTACGCTGAACTTGATCCTGGAGTCATTAAACTGAACATGGACATCAAGATATTGGAAATCCAGCCTGGACCGCCGAAGCAAGTTGATGTTGTTCTCCTTGAGCTCAATATTTGACTTGAGGTATATCAGGTCGGTGGTAGCTTTGAGCAAAAGTTTGTAAAACTCAATAGCCTTCGAACCCGAAGGATTAGCCACGTCAATCTCTAAGAATTTTAAAGCAGGCCAGGTTTTTACTCTTGTGAATGGGAGGCATTGATCACAAACAAATCCTTTGAATTTGCAGTATTCTATTTGAGAATTTTTAGTCACTACGTTTTCGATTAAATCTTGATTGATTGAATTCATAAAGATGCCGGAAAATACAAGTTTTGATAGATTAGGAGTAGCAACTGAATCAGAGAAGAACTTGTACAGCTCGGGACATTCGGTAAGATTTTCGAATTTTAGATATAACAAGTGAGGTAGAACAATTTTTGCTTGTACTATAACCTCTGAAGAGCTATCCCCTATTTCTTCACAAATCTCGCTACCTAAAAATGACAGATATTGAAGGTTTGGAAATCTTTGGAGCAAAATTATGATATCGTTCAGCGAGAACGGGCCGGCGATTTCTAAACCTTTGACCTTTTCTGAACATTTGGGGGTAAGACTATGGATGTCCACTCTACCAGGTAAAGTAATGTTAAGTATTGTGTTGGATCCATCACGGCATATCTGGGCTTGAGAATATCTTACACTGTCTAAGTCAGTTATTATAGAAACAAATCCTTTTGGAGGTTTGAAAATTCCAGAAAAATTGTATGGTTCGTTGATAAATGTTCTTATGATGGAAGCAGTAGTGGAATTCTCAGTAGTTGTGGTGGTGGACGTTGCATTGAAGCTTCTATTCCAAATGGGGCTCAAAGTTGTGTTTCCGTGAACTGTTGATTGAACTGGAGATGAGGGGGTTGAATTGTTGTTGGTGGAAACCGTTGACGGAAAAATGAATAGGTACAATATCATTACGAACGTCATTATCCCGATCAACAGTAAAGAGACCAACAGGCAATAAAGTAGTTTTCGTTTCTTGTGAACAGGCTGGCCTAAAAGTTTTCAATATTTGAACCATTAATTCAAACTTGTCCGTGTAATCAATTAAAATTAAAAATCAAATAAAATAAAAATTAACAAAACAAATAACAACCTGAAAGTTGAAACTGAGCAGTATAAGAATGGTTTCTTTCTGCAACTCTTTCTTGGACACTTTCACTTTCAGCAAAACTCGGGTTACTTTCTCCTTGATCAGATTGGTTAAGGCTAGTCCAAATACGAGTAAAAACAGGTACTTCTGCGTCGTTATTTGAAGTCCCAAGGGTGGTATTTATAGTTGAATGTATATTTTCCAAGAAGGCAGAGCGATATTCAGGGGAAAGATACACATACACGACGCACAGGAATTTCTCGATAAGCTTTTGCTGGACCTCGGCAGATCTGTAAAATAACTGTACAGTTAAAAAATGAACACAGTATCCGCCTACTAAATTGGAGCTTATGATTCACTTCTATAATTCAGGAAAAGGGTCAAATGTCCAACCAACCATTACAGGGAAGATGTCATTGACATGATTGGCTGAAAATTAATGAATGTACTTGCAAGATCAATACACAGCTCATTAATAAAGTGCTTGGCTCTGACAATTAGAACGAGTTGCCCATTCAATTAATTTATTAACTTTTACTCTGTCTGTGGGAGGATTTCGATAGTTCTGCGAAGTGTTACCTGGAAGGCTATCAGGGCTAGTCGTACTGATAAATACTGATCAAAATCTTAAATTCAGTGAAAACAGAATTGAAAACATTCAAGGATCTATTTTTAGGACGTGTAATAAAGGGTTACAAGTGGAATATAAATACAAAGTTGACGAATGTATTGAATTATGTGCACTTTTAATCGGAATGAAGTCATTACAAAATTCTCGATTACTGAAAGTTTTATGGCTCCAACTGAGTTAAGCTCTTCTCGTCTGATTATAAAAACGGTGGAATTTATCCCTATTTCCACCGATTTTCTCTAAATAAGCGTCATAAACGATTTAATCAACGGTATGCCAAGCACTTAGAAAGGTAGCAAGACAGACATTTTTTTAACGATAAGCTAAGTTTTGCTTACAATAGAGGACTAGTAAAATGATTCAAAATGGTCGGGTGGGATTGTTGATTTTGTTGTTCTCCTTGCTTTATAACACCTTTTTGATACAAGAAATCCTTAGTTTTCTCAAAAAAGGACTGACTTAGTTCACACTGGTCTATTAGTGATGATCGCAAGTTGAGGAATACTTCTTGAGCTGGCGCTCCTTGTAAATCAATTTGATATTCTTCAGATCTCCGTATCATTTTAAAACTGGTCTCGGGAATACATTATTCATAGATTTAAAAAAATTATATATTGGGTTATAGTTAACTTTTTCGATTTTCAATATGTCACCGGTAGAATTACTAAGCTGAGAGTTGGAATTGAAACCGGTTTAAAAAAATCCATTGATCGTCTGACGTATTTCAGCATTGCAGTAGCTGGAGATTTACTGTTAAAGTGTTGCTAATTGGGGTCACAATCACTTCATTATCAATTGTTGATGTAATGGCCGTTCTTTCGCTGGTTCGCGTAGATATTTGCATCATGCATGGTGAGATAAAATGCTTCCTGATATGCACTGGAGAGCCGATTGGCTGCATAAATAGACGGTCTCATGATTCTTACTACAACCAAAGTAGGGTATATTGTATAAATACAAATACGAATTCAATCTTACGGAAGCAACATAAATGACTCATAACACTATTAACACTCATCATATTAATGTTATGCAGTTTTTGGCGTTTGTACAGCATCTCCTCCTAAACCCCGCAACCGATTTTATTGACT
>JAQFYM010001944.1:0-27367 GCA_034694785.1 Agrenia bidenticulata | reverse complement strand
ATGGAAATGCAATTAATATAAACTTTGTCATATATACACGTCATATCTGAACACAAAATTGCAATAAAAAGGGTTATGACGTAAGGGTAGGGTTGAAGTAGGTAGTGTAGGGTAGTGCAGGGTAGTGTAGAGATGTGAAGGGTAAGCTAGAAGGAAGGGTAGTGCTTGGGGTAGGGCTTGGGTAGGGTTAAAGTTAGTTAATAATTTCCTTTGAAATTTTTCAACTCATGTGTTTTTTGCGGTGTTAAGATTTTTTTTTTGTAGTGTTACGATTTTTTTTTCTATATTCTTACTTTTTATTTGTGGAAATCATAATATTGCAAAAAAATTAAAAAGGGGTAGATTTTTCGTTTTGGCAACTTTTAAGTGTTTTTGGGGTGCTATTTTAAGGCAATTTTTTAATTTCGGAGCTTTTAAATAATTTTGGCGCCTTTGTAGGAACTTTGGAGCCTAAAACTTGCTTGCGGGTGCTAGATTAAGGCTACCTTATAGATTACTTGGTGATTTTTTAATAAATATTTTTATAAAAGATAAAGAGTCTATTATAAGGGAAAAGTAAAACCATAACCAAAGTGTCAATATAACGCACTAAAACAAAAACTACTTAGAATAGCGTTTTCATTTTTTAAAGGTTATTTTTCTATAAATTTATTTATTATACGTAAAAAATTTGCAGTTTCAACAAAATGTTAAAAAAAAATTTCCAAGACTTTTTAAAACACGATCACTTTGACAAAAATTACGCGAAATTTAACATTAACTAAATTAAACGTGATTTAGCCTTGAAATTCTGATTCTTTTGACATGAATGAAGACGATCGGTTTTATCCAGCCAAAGTTTTATTCTAGAGTATTTATATGTGTAAAAAATTGCAAAACTGCTACAATTAAAATTGCAGGCAGAAAAGTTTACAGATTTTAAGTGGCGATAGAACGGATTGTAATATTTTTGCGACGAAATTTTTTCATTTATTTATTTCACAAAAAGGGTAGCGCAAAGTAAAGGATGAAGATTTTCTGTGGCGTGCATAATCTAAAAAAAAGAGAAAAGCACTAAATATAAATCTAAAGATGTATTTGCATTTTAAAAAAAAGTTTATTTTATTAATGTATACGGATTCGTAAATATAAAAATGAGCTATTGCTATAAACTTATGCACATATTGACCGCGAATTAATATATTTCATTCCAGTTTTGCGCAACATCAAAATAATTTTTTTTTCAATTTTTGGCAGAAATAAATTTAAACCCCCCTTCAAAAAATCCGCGCTAAACACTGATAGGAGTGCATTTTATCTACGGGGCAACCATGAGTAAAACCGAATCTATGCGAAAGTGAAAAATTTTAGTTCTTAATAATTTTTTACTGCCTGTTTTTGTCATTTCTTGTAAAGGAATTTTAGATATGCAGAAAATAAAATTATAATTTTTTCGATAAATTACTTATGATTTTTTATTTTAAAACAAAAAATTTACAGTAAGTAAACATAAAATGCGTAGAATAGGTAGAAATTGCACAATAAAAGTTTATATTTATACGTATTTTTGCAGAAAATCACAATACTTGTATATTTAAAAAATTGATAAATGTATTTCATTTTATTTGATTTTAATTCAATATTCGTTTTGCAATACATAATGGTCACAACATGTTTTAAAAACCTTTTTTATCATGTGGGGGTATTTTTTATTTCTTAAATCTAGTGAGGGGCGTTCAAATGCATTTTTATAGCCCGTAGAGCGTGTTTGTGGTTTTTATGCATTTTTTGTCTTTTAACGCAATTTTTTGTTGCATTTTTTTCAGTGAAAAATGAAAAAGGTTGTAATTTATATAAAATCAAAGAGAAGTTTTTGGTATACTTAAAAAAACAACAAAAAACAGTTAATTTGTAAGATGAAAAGCTTTTTATTTTTTTATTACTTAAAAATTATCATTAATGTATTTTTTGGCTTTTAAATGCATTTTTTTTCGCTTCTAAATGCATTTTTTTGCCATTTAAAAGTGCATTTCTAAATGCCGTGCAAAACAACATAAAAATGATCGTAGAAACAGTCAAATATACCAGCGCATAAACCTTGTATAATAGATTGAGAAAAAAGTTTTTTATCGCAATACTTACCATTTAAAAACACTAAATAATTGAGATTGCCTCTACTACTATTCTGAGTACAAATTGCGTACCATTAAACGGTAAAGTTTAAATAGAAATGCATTAAAACACGTGTTTTTTTTCAAAAAAGGATACAGCTTTTAGAAAAAAATGTAAAAAAGATAAGCATGATTTTTGTACAAAATAGTACGCTGACGAACAGTAAAAAAACAATCTCAAAAGAAACGGGCTCTATTTGTATTTTTATTATATTGCAAATCAAAAAGAATGAACCTTATGATTAAAATAATGCAAACACAGAAAAGCTTGCACCAAAAATTACGTTTTCCAAATACTATAAATAATACGATATAAAGAAAACTTTTTATTTTTTCGTTTGGAAACATTTTTAAAAAAACCCCTTATCCATGCAGTTTTTTTTTAGAAAATTAAAGTTAATTTTTCTGTTATATTTTTTTGATATAATTTCGGATAATGTAAATTTTTTTATAATGATTAGTAAGCGACCAATAAAAGCGCAAAGGTTTGTTAACTAAAGATATTTTGTATATATTATACTAAAATCTAAAAGTTTTTATAAACAAACAAATAATAACAAAATTGACTCATTATGTCATATTGCATGTGTTTTGTATAGGGTCCGACAATTTGCATCTCACATTGAAAAATTTTAATGTTTTAAAAGAAATTACTTGTGTTACATTAATATAAATTTTACTTCAAAGAAGCCTTTTTTAAGTACTTGAAAGCACGTCAAGCCAGTATGTTTTTATACGTTATAATATGTCACATGACTAGATTTGGAAGCATAAAGCCGCGGGCATGCGGGAACATGCCCCCAGTGTAACCCTATAAACCGCACCAGTTGTATGTACTATATTAACTTATATTGCTGCGTCTTTTAGTAAGCAACTATTATGGTAGTAGAACTATCATTAAATTTTACTTTGTGACTTTTTAAACAGTCTTTTTTTCTTTAATAATATTTTAAAAAAAGGAATTCTAGAAAATAAAACAATTTGGTATGCTTTTACTACTAACTAAATAAAGTCGTATGTGTGACTAGACGTCTGTTTACTGCGATATTCTTTTTTTTTTTATTTTGTAGACTTGTGCTTTTATTGTCATGTCTTTTTTTTGTGTGTTTTTTCTAAAAATCTTTGTTCTGCAATAGGCATGTCATAAATTGTATATATACAAAATAAAGTATATACAAAAAGATAAAGAAAAGAATATTACAAAGCATATTATTATTTTTTTAGTATAGTACGTCCTTAAATTTTCAATAAATAGACTAACAATATTTTTGCTCCTTTTTGCATGCCAATATAAAATTCTTTTTTCCGTCAATTATATACCTAGAAAAACCATACTCATTTGCGTCATAATTTATATATAAACAAAAAGAAAATTATATATATACAATACTATGTATAGTATAACCATCATATCTTTACTAATATTTTATCCCAAATAAAATGACAGAAAACAAATATGTAGAAGATTTCTTACTAATATAATCATACTGTTGCAACGTTTTATTTTTTTACGTGCAAATTTTTTTAATGTGTTGCTGCACCTGAGACTATTAATACAAACTGGACAATTTTTTGTCCCAAAATTTGTATATATACATTTGTTATTATATATATACAAAATTTAATATATATAAAATTGAGTTTTGTATATATACAAATTGGGACATGCCTACAGTCCTTTGTTATATACATGTTAAGGTTTAAAATTCGACCAAACGACTATTCGAATAATCAAATTATTCAAAATTTTTGGTAATTCAGGTATTTCGAATTCATTGCTTAAATATTCGTAGTGTATTTTCAACCATTTTATTTTTAGTTTACAAGTAAAAATCTAAATAAAATATATCCAAATTATTTGTTACCTGCCAGATTTTTGTTCAACTAGATAATATAACTAAAAGATAGTAATAAACCACGTGTTAATGATACGGCGCGTATCCTAGATAATTAATAGTGGCATACAATGTTGTAACACCCATTTTATAAAAATGTACACCTGGATTTATAAAATTGAAATGAAGAAATCAAAACTATCGCAAAACTTCGTTGTAAAGAACAGGATTACCGTATATAAATGCAAATAAAAAATTACAAGTATGCAGATTACTGTTTCGTAGCTTAAATGTACAATAGCTTCACTGAAATATCGCAGAATTTGCATTTTACTTGTGTCTGTATAAAGTATGCGAAAAAAGAATGTTTGTTTCCTGAAAAGTTTTATTGAATTAAGATAGACAGTTTATACACATATAAAAAAATACAAAAAAATATAATATTTATATAAAATATTTTTTTTTGTATTTATATTAAAATTTTCTTTGTATTCGACTATATTCGAATAATCAGATATCTTAACTATTAACTATTCGATATTCGATATTCGTATTTTTTTATCATGATCCGAACCCTATACATAAGGATAGTAACGGACTGAAAATTTGTATCCAGTACCTCGTGCCGATGTACAAAGCCGGTCCACGATTCTGGTCTTGTTTTTTTTTAAAAAGTCCGGGTCCCGTTCCTATGGTAAACCGGCGCCATTTTTATGCTTCCTGATTTTTTATAGGACTTTTAAAATATATGATTAAGTGTATGAATATTTCCTACAACAAATAATTACATTTGAAGCAGGTAAATACGTTTTTTTAACAAAATATGAAGAAAATTTTAGTTTTATGGGCGTGCATATTGTTTTAAATACAAAAAAAAGTAGTAAACGCTTTATTATGCATTTTTTAAGCTGCAGATAAAAAAATATTTGTCTGATATTGTGTGTAACTTATAAATGCATTTTTTTATCGCAAATACTTGTTATATTTAACTAAATTATACTATATTTATGTGCATTTAAAATTGCATCTACTTTTTTGCACGTAAAGTTAGAATACTTTGCATCGGGAGATACTCAAACTTAACTGGTACACCAATTATCTTGCTGATATTTCATTTTTTATATCTATATAAAAGAAATTGTGTTTTTGTTTTTTAAAATTAAAAAGAATTTTAGCTGCTATACATAAAACTATATAGTTTTAAATTGGCGAAATACATATACCTTTGTAGATTTGGCTACACGTGTAACATTTTTTTCGCACGTAAATAGAACGCAATTAAAAAAAAAAACTTTTTATTACATGATTTACAGAGGATAATTGCATATACAAATGATTTAAATGTAGCCATGCAATATTTTAAAAAGTGTTTTTTTCAAAAGGTATTTAGGTTGTTTAAGTAATGTTCCTTTTTAGCATATAAGAAGAAATAAAATATATATGCAACGCTTCACTTTCTGTAACCATGGAAATTGTTTAAAGCTTTTTTTCTGTTTTTTTTTTACAAATCCTAAAATACTAAGTCATTTGTCATCAATGCATTTCTTATAATTTATTTACAAAAAAAAAATCTATTGGTAGCTTGGTCTTTATTTAAAAATAACACATCTTTATTAAAAAAATACCTAAGGGACTTCAAAAAATTACTACAAAGAAACTTTTACTTTATACATACAAAAAAAAAATAGTATGCATTCTTCAGTTAAAATACACCAAACCAAAGTATTGCATTTAAAAAGGAGCCGCTTTGGAGTTTATTATTATTGTCTTTTTACTGTAGTAAAAAAGGCATTCTCTAAGTATATATATTCTCATATATATATTTAACAGTATAGCTTGCTTATATATATTTGGTTTGCGTTTGCAGGTTTTTTTATCTGTATTTACGAAAACAGAGACAACACTTTGATGATTAAAAACCGAAATTTGAAAGTAAAAATACAAAAAATGTTTTTGTAACAGTAATGATTAATTATAAAAACCGATCAAAAATAACAATTAAAAAATAAGTGATATGCAAAAAAAAAAATATTGCTTATTACGAAACTTTTAAAAAACAAGTTATTTTGTACTTCATAAAATTTTTTAATAAATGGCTAAAATGCATGAATATATACCAAAACACAAAATAATGATAATTAATACTTACATTACACTGTACTTAACATTTAATATCAAACTTCCTTTGTTCATTCGTCGGGGTCGGGACGGCCGCGTTAATTTGTACAAAACTTTTTTTTGTAATGCGGATAAACTATTAACCAGTTTTTGACTGTAAGATTAACGACGGTTTCATGTAACTAAGATTTTGTTTCAACAAAAAAAAAATAGTAAAAAAACATATAATTTACATTTATCAGATTTTTAAATTAGAGCTTTGCAATGCATGTTGCAGCTTTTTACCTTCTACGGTTGTTTTTCTTTGTTTTTTTCAAAATACTAAGATAATGCAATTTTTTATATAGATTTTATGTGTGTGCTAGTGGAGTTTATAACTAGTTCAAAATAAAGGGCTGGCAAATTAATATGTAGTATACTAAAATTAATTACACTATGCTGAATGCCAATACGAAAAAAAAATGTGCTTTAAAAGAGTTTGCAATGTAACAACATGGTTCTTTGCAATGTGTTCTTTTTGCTTTTTTCATATTGAATTGTTCATCTTAGAAAATGACCTGAAATAATACTTGAAATTCTTTTAAACAAGCAGATAAAACAAAATGGAAAAAATGGATACACGAAAGAGGCCTGCTAAGGCAGAACAAAGTATACTAAGATCGTATCGTATGTTAAGCTTTTATGAAATCCGTCTTAATAAACAACACCAATTAATATGGAAAAATATAAAAAGATTAGATAGAATACTAGAAAAAAGTATTTACATTGCACAACGATATTTTTTTTGAACAAAAAAAAATAAATAGTAGTAAAATTTACTTTTTTTTAGTGCAATACGCTGTAGATTGTTATTTACCTAGTCAAATAATTAAATATAAAGCTTAATGCCTCATCTACAGAACAGATTTTGTTTAGATACAATAGACCGTGATAAAAGTAACATCCGTACTTATTTTAGTATAAATAACACGATAGGGGTAGGGATTTAGTTACTTCGGGGTCTAATTTTATCTAGACAAGAGGCGGGGGTGGGTACTAATATCAGGTTTTTAATTCCCGGGGCGAGGTTGCGCCTGATTTAAGGGAGTCTTACACCGCGGGAAACGAATTTTTATAAAAAAAACATGATTTTTTAAAGTTTACTTTCAGTATGCAAGTAAATTGTGTAAGTACCAGTCTAATGATCCAAACAGGTGATTAATAGTAGGAGGTTATCTTATATTTTTTATTGAATTTAACAGTTTTTTTTTTTAATTTCTAAAAGATTTCATCTATTATTTAATCACGTAGATATTTTTTTGGAGTCCAATTTTTGTACTTTAATGTTCAAAATGTAATTTTAAACTACAACTAAAAAACAAAACTGCATTCTAACGTGTAACCTTGGGTATGGCTAGCAGAAAGCCTGTTTAAACAACTCCGAAAAAGTTAAAGCGATAAAAAACATTGCAATTAATAAATGAAACTATATAAGCAGTATTATTTGTTTACAACATTTTGATTTAATACCTTTTAGGCATTCTGAATACTTTAAAATTACAAAAAAGAAAAAAAAAACAGAAAACCGGTTTAATTCCACCATGGTGGGTTAAATTTTTTTGAATTTATATAACACGTAAAGCATATCTATTTAAAAAAACTGTGACATATCGAGGGATTATATACATAAAAGTTTTGACTTAGTGTCGAAAACAAGATAAATAACTTATTTTTTTGCATTTCATGCCTATTTACGCAAATTTACTTGAAGTTGTAGTGTTTACAATGTTCAAGCGACATATTTTTTACTGTGTAAATTTTTCCTTGCCGGTGTAATATATAACAACTTAAAAGCTTAATAGAAAACCTTAAAATTTGAAAAGTTGTCTGGTTACAGTTAATATAAAAGTATAAAATTAACGTTACTACAATATGAATGCTATGATACCTTTTTTTATGTTATAAAGCGAGTTTTGTGTAATACTAAGAATTCATGTTTTCGACACCATGATGGTACATACATATCAATTCTAAATTAAGTTTTATTATTTTCTATTCGAACAAGCAAACTTTTAACACTGAAATGTTAAAAATACAGAAAAAGCTACAAAAAAATAAAAAAAGGTAGCAAAAAAAAAATCATAATGTGATTTACATTTTTCACACGTATTGCGCTTTTGTAGGTTTCATACTACAGTTTATTAGCCATAAACTGTTTTATATGTAAAAAACATACGAACAGTATTATTGAATCTACATTTTTTTTAGTTAAATAATTTTTATACCCGTTTTCGTATATTTTAATTGTGTTCACATACAAAAATACTTTGGTATATATAATAAGGAGCATGATATAAACAGGACAGATAAACGAAAAAAATCGAGCAAAAAACAACTGTCGTCTATCGTGTATATGCTGATAATAGTTCAAAATAACACAAAAAAATATCTTCGGTAATTTTTTTTGATAACATTGACAAGAAAAATATTTTGGCGCTAGTGTACATATTGCACGTGCTTTACATTGCTCCTTATAAGACAAAAATAAAAAAAACAATATAAAAAGATAAGATAAAAATTTTACGGTGGTTTTATTTATTATTCTGCTGCATTAATCATGGTAAAAACTTTGCTGTTGTAATTAAAAAAAACAATTAAATTAGGTTTTTGTGTATTTCCTATATACATTATCTTTTAATTATCTTTAAAATGCAAACTCAGTATTATCTATGCACACAATGTATCAAGACAAAATGCGTTTTTGTTTATATATGTATGACAACTTCGATAATTTGACAGCAGGCAATTTTTTAGGCCGTGGGCTTGGTTTTCCGATATAAAACACGCGTCAAAGAGACAGGGTAAGGGGGTTAACTTATAGGGGTCAATGATACTAGGGTTATAGAAAAAAAGAGATAGGAAAATAGACCGCGATGATAAAAGGTAAAGATCAGAAGTAAGGGTCTGCTGCAAAACGCATACGCATCTTTTGGTATACAATTTTTGCGTATTTTTTATGTTTTACGGCTAGTTCAAGTTGCAAACAATGCGAAATAGACGAGTTTTCACACAGCCCTTGCATATATAGAAAAAAAATTGCGGAATAAAAAAAAATATAGCTAGAAATATAAAAAAATATATATTATGTTTACGACCAAGACATTGTTTTTTTGTAAACCTATTCTTATGAAATATTACATGGGTTCACATTAATTACGAATGCAGAACAATCTGTATGAATTGTAAACTATAAAAAGTCAGAATCAACTACGTGTATATCACATCATGTTATAAAAAAAAGAGGACTTACTCAAGCGTACGATTTTTTTTTTTTTTTTGTGCTAGTGAAGAGTGTTAATTTGCAATAATTCTTTTTTATATGGACAGTAAAATTCTTTGGTTCATTATTGGTCATTTGTGTCTGCATAATTATTTCCATTTTTATAAGAGGGGTTCTTACACTATATATATAAAATACGCAATATATCGGCTGTATTTTGTTCTAAACACAGCCCGGTTTTTTCGGAGCCCGATAATTTTACACAAGTCTGATTTTCGAGCAACCCCGGGGCCCCGTTTGCAAAGTTTTTTGCTTCCATAATAGGGTAATTGTTACGAATAACGCAAGAATAATTATGTTTTTAATGTAAATTAGTAAGCTTTTAAACTTTTTTTTTTGTTACAACATGCACACAACTAGCATTCTGTGATTTTTTATATCCTATCCTTTTTTGCTAGCTTATATATGAATATACACCAAAAAATTTAATAGAAATGGTTATGCAGCAAAAAATACAACAAAACTGTATTGATGCTACTCATAAAATGTGTTTTTTTATGTCTTAAAAAATATTTTTTTGCATTTTTGTACTTTATTTTTTTAGAAAGCAAACTTTTTATGACCGTTTTTTATACTACCCTATGGTATTGACGAAATAATTTAAAATAAGTAGCATCTACGAAAACTACAAAAATGTATATGTGGCATAATTGGCATCATAAAATCTCATTTTATGGATCGTTGTGCATTCACAATGCATTACTGGTGACCAGGATTTTTATTGCAGCCTTTAAATGCAATACATAAAAAAACGACGACAATGTTTTTAAAACGTAGGTTAAGTTGATTTAACACACAATGCATGTTTCCCTATTAATTTAAAACCCAAAAAAAAATCAAATTAGCATTTATAATAAAAAATATATCTTAGAACAAAAAATTTGCCACTTATACATCTTGACTTTTTTTTGATCGCAGTTAGATAAATTTCATCTTTTTTAAAAGTGATTCGCGCTTAAAACTTTGTCTATATTTGTTTTTTAATTTTCTGTCGGAAATGTATAAATTTTTAAGCTGACAACTATTAAAACAACATTCCCTTCTAACCTGTTGAACGCTGCATATTTTTATCACGAAAACTAGTTTTCAATGTTTTCTATCTTATACTATCCGATGTTCAAAAATCAATTTTTAATATATTGTAAAAAAACTTATACTACAAGAAAGATTTGGCCGACCCCAGGAACTAAAAAAATGCGCAGCTTTAATTTTTATTTCATGAATTGCAAACCTGAATAATAAAATTTATTACTTAATCACAAAAATCTATAAACATTAAAACACAGTTTTACACAGATGCATGTTTTTGTTTTATGTACAAACATTCGTATAATATTTTTGTATCTAGAGATACAAAAACAGATCTTTGGTTATAAAAAATTAATCATAATTTATTAAATGTTTTTCAAATGCACAAATACTAGAAGTATAGTAAAAAAAGTGTATTTTCTACTACATAGTACAAAAAAACACTATAAATTTTTTAAATTGCGCAGATATGTGTAAACATAAAACGTAAATATGTAAAAACATTTTCTAAAATAATTGCACGCAGTATCAGTTACAAAACATGGGCAGAATTTTGTTTTTTGTTGCTGTTTTTTCACTTTAAAAAATATTTGTTGACATGAACGATGCTATATCAATTTGTTTTTTCTCGCAACACATTTTTTTAAATAAAAAAAAAAGAGTATTTGTAGTTTTTTTTAATTAAATCATTAAAATCATTAAATACCGTAAAAAAAAAGTCATCTTTGTGCAAATTAACGAAAGGCAAAACTTGCTTTTCAAAATACATGCTGCAGTTGTTTTTACAGATTTATAACTACAAATCATAAATAAAATATTTATTTCCGTTGTAAGGTTTCAAACTGTTTAAATCCGCCTTGTGCTATATAAAATGCAAAATAATTTTTGTATTTAAATAGATTTATATCAAAAAGTGTTTAAAAATTATAATGCTTTATATAAACAATTTTTTGCTGCGCTAATAATAGACCAAAAGTACTACTTGCGATAATAAAATGCATTTAAAAGCAATAAACAGCAGAAAAAACATACATGACAATTTATAACTGCTTTTGGGCATTTTTTAGTCTAAATTACCTATGTGAACTTTTTTTTATGTAATGTTATGTTGTGTGAGTATTATTGTCATTATTTTATTTATGTATTGCTAACAAACAATACAAAAATCATAAAACAAGCATTTAGTATTGATGCAAAATTTATAAAATGCAAGCTGTGTGTGTTTTTTTTGCAGCTACTAGTTTAACCGCCAAGATATTATACTTTTTATATAAAAAATATGTTTTAACCTAAATTAGGAAGCAAGTAAGAAAATAAGATTTGTGTGTAAATTCATATGGTATGTACGCAATATTTTCCAACACTTACAAGTCTTTTTTGTCTATTTATCGTTTTTTTTTGGCATTTTATTAGCTTTCTCATTTTTATTTACCAGCATGGATATCAGTATGATGATAACATCACTATATTTTATTTTACACGAAAATATCTACTTCCTACCTAAATTTTTCTACATCAATAGTATACTTAAACTCATGTGTTTTTTTGCGGGGCATCGGAATAAATTTTTTTGTTGTTGTTATCTGTTGTCTTTTGATTGTATTTGGTTTGTATAATTGACTTTTTAAAAAAGCAAAAAACTATATTATAAAATAGTAATTGTATTTTAATATAAGACATACATCGAATTACAGTCAAAACAAAATAAAAAACAATTATCACTTTGAGTTTAAACAACAAACATTTCAAATGTTTTTAAGATAGAAGGCACGCTTATTATATACCTAAATTGTGATATTTACTATTGTCAAAAAGATGGAGGTTGACATCAATCAACGTTCCTTCTATAACAAAATTCCGTCTATTTTCGAGGAACTTTTTTTTTGCTTTATCATGTACAAAAAGTAACAGGTGTATCTGGAGATACAAAAAATGCTAACAAAACAAAAAAATAGCTATTTTACAGCTGTTTTTTTAATGCATATTGTACATTTTTTAAAAATCATAAAAATATGCCTATATTTGTTGGCAGCTGTTTACCGATAAATTAACTCATATTAGATAAATTCTTTGCTTTGATGTAGTATTTTAAACTTGTATAATTTATAGCCTTTAATCCAATGTTCCATACCATAAATTATATCTTTTATATATGAACCCTTTGAAGTTATATTAGGGGAACCACAAATACAACAAATATAGTTTGATATAAAATGTCGTTATAAAAGTTAAAAGCTTACTAAAAAATATATCTGTATATTTGCCCGGTTTAAACCTTTATATCTTACAAAATTGCATACAAAGCACATTAATTGGATTTTTGCATTGTTTAAAATTCGGTTGGCACAAAAATCTCATGCCTGCGCACAACATAATACAACGAAAATGAATATATGAATTTATACCATTATCCCCGTATATGTTTGATTAGCTTCGACCGTTTTATTATAAGTATTAAAACGCTGCACCACATACTTTTATATGTTTGCGTAATAGAGTGCATTTTTTGTAGTACGTTGTTTTTTATTTATAAGTCCTTTAATTACAAATAAGGGGTAATTTTATTCTTTAAATATTCTTATTTTGCTTATAACTACGCAATATTATTTATACTCCTGTTTATAGAAGAAAACACACTATTTCGCAATTAAATAAAAGACTTCGGACTTGCAGTATGTACTTGCTATAATTCCTCCATATAAAGCATTAATATAGTGATCATTTGTTTAAAATACAATGGAATTTCAATACGTGTAAACCAGCAAGCAACCGAAGCAACGCGGTGATTTTTATACAAATTACATATGATTAAGTAAAAAATAAACACGAATAGGCAACTTCTATCAAATATTGATATGGTAGTTCACATCCAAATAACTACATTTTAAAAAAAATAAAGCTAAAAAAATATTCTACACTTCGATCAGCGGATCGAGCTTACGAAATTGTAGTTGTGGAATGATTTTTAAGCAAACAAAAAAAAACAAATTGTGATGTAGAAATTTTTCTTTCAGAAGTAAATAAATTGTAATGCATGATTTTCAACATTTTTAATATAGTTTAAAAGGAAGTATATTCTAGAAAAAAATAACAAAGACGAACATTTTTATATATAATTAAAACGATTTTTAAATAGACATAAGTAGATCAATGGCCAGCACTACTTCCTTTTTAGTTGTTTGGTTTGTAAAAATATTAGTAATTTCATTGTTAAGTGGATTTTATAGAATATTAACATTATTCCGCAGCCTTTGACCTTTTCAGAATAAGTTTGCTCGTTTTCGTTTTTTTTAATGCGTGTTTTCTCAAACTGTCTTCTTCACACACTGCAGTAATATTTATAATGGATGTTCCAAAGAGGATGTATTACTTTATGATAGAAAGCGAGCGCAGAGCATATAATCTAATATACTGTGCAGGCTATATTTTTCTCTGCTAAACTGGCCATTATCTTAAAAAGTGACTTTAGACGCCTGAAAAATTTTATCCCTAATACACGTTTACTATATTTAATCTTTTCATTTGGCGTTAACAGTCTTTCCGTTGTGCGGCGTAAGCACTCTACATCGAAATGAGTTCTCGATGACGGCTGAGTTAGCCATTATGGCTCAGTGAAGCATTCCATCAGCATGTTATTGTCGTTATACTTCGTTTTTAGCTGTAAAAGACCGGTATTTCGTAGATTGAGCATAAAAAAGCAATAGATCATGATATCTGGGTAACAATTTGATACACAACAACCTTACACATTTGGCAACACTGATAGTTTCGCGTACAGCAATTACGTCCATGTTTTTCTAAAGAAGTATTTTTTAACTTCAGCGTGTTTCCCCGTAGGTCGCTGAATTGGAAATACACCGCAGTCAATGATAAGATTACTAAGTACTGTCAACAAAGGCTGTGATCGTAGACAGTCGATCTGTTTTGTTAAGAGGCCGAAGCTAATATTAATATAGCTTTACACTTATTCGTTCTCGCTCGTCTCTTAAGCAATTTATTTGCGCCTGCCTCGAACATGCTAAATTCTTGCGCTAATTTTTTGCGTTTTATACCGTGTTATAAATGACACAAACGCAATAGTAACAGATCCTTTAGTCTCAATTTATTTTTTCTGCCGCACTCACCAGTAATTGATAATAAATTCTCTTAAAAACGCATTCATTTGTATCGAACTCTAAAGATGAACACCCAACATAACATTTTTTCTATCTGAATCAACGCTATATTTATCGTTAAATACATTTCACCTAAATCTAACATACTGGAATAAATATAATCCTTATAATTCACTGCATCGTGTAAACTAACAACTATAGCCAATTTATATGCTGGTATTTCTAAAGTTCTGTTATAATTGCAAAAAAAAAGTAGATTACTTAAATATATTTATTTTAATTGACATTTAATCCAAATCGACAAAAATAAATTAGTAAATTACATTAAAAGAATATTCTAATTAATATAAAATAATACCAATTTTAGAGAAATAAACATATTTTCATATTTTATATCGTATTGAAAAACTACGAATCACAAAATGTAATAAAAATGTAGTCTACTACCGATGTACTCTAATACTTGTAAAAAAAAAGTTCTTGTAATGTAGAATAAAGCTAAACCCATAGGGAATGCGTGCAATAAAAAACAGAATCAGGAAGTTATTGATAGTAGCTTTGATGATAAATACAAGTTGCAGCAACAGAAAAATAAACCAAGCCGCCCATACCTGATGAACCCCAGTTTCAAAATATACAAAACAAATATGAAACATACTTTTGTAAGCAAAAAAGAAAATAAATAAGATGACACCTTGTGCAAAAAAATTTCTGTTGGGGATGCAAAGGAAAACAAACTTGAAGTTATTACAAGTAATCTTGTGTGTATGATTTATTATGAAGAAAAAAGTATACAGATGCAAACGGAATAGATATCATAAAGTTTATTTTTCGCCAAATGCTCATATAATGATATTTTGACTTTAGAAAAATTTAAGAATCATAAATACAGCATTACTAAATATAAAAATTATCTTAAAATTTTTAACAAAATTAAAAATATACCAGATAAACAAACAGATTCAAGGCAATACACGAAGAATGATCTTAAAATTAAATTTTTACAAATAATTTTATCATATACTAGAAGATTTTTTAGTATTAAATCCGTACCGTTTTTTATATTGAGGAAGCCTTATGTATTATATTTGCAAGTTTTTACAAAAAAACACTATTATGCTCAAAGTATCAAATGTAATCACACTAAGTAAAAATGTTTACAAAAGAATTGAAGGATATTAAATTGAAATAAAAAATATAGTAAAATCTGAGGCAGTTTATATTCACATAGCAATTTATGCATAGACAAGTATATTTTATCATAAGTAAAAAGCCTGAATAGTGTATTTACTTGATCGCAATTGTGTACTGAATTAATATTTACAACTAAAACACTAATTGAATACCATACTGGCATGATTTGGCAAAAACAGATTGCAATGTGCTACAAGATTCTAATTCTACAAGTATGATACAGCGTGTAGTCACTGATAATGCTACCAATAACAACACGACGATATCGTCAATGGTATGCAGTATAAATGACAGCAGCACAATATATCAAAACAGATTTTTCTTATATAATATAGTTGCGTGTAGAGTATTTTGCAATAAATTGGGTGTGGGTGAAAAAATTGATATATCAAGTGATCATGAGATTAATGAAATATACTCAGAATCTGAGGATGAAAACAACACAGAAGAGAAATGGTGAAATATTTTTGAAATTCTCAAAATGGATCAATATTTAAACGTGTAAGAATTTTTGTAGCAAAAAAAAATATATTCCATCTGCACGATAACAATTAGCAGCATTTTGTATACCATACAAACAAGAATATTTAAATTTATCATATACGTACATCGTGATAGAATACGACATAAAACATGCACTTAAGATATATCTAATTGTAAGACTCTATTTAATTGCTCTGTTGTTCAAAAGTTCAGGTTGGAAGTAGAAACTTATCAGATTTCTATTTTCTACAAATAAAGAGCATTTTTTTAGAAGTATCCGCACATTTTTAAGTTTTTGAAGACAAAACACAGCTTTTGTCAGCATTAAAAATCCCAATTTTATCGCATACCATTTCGTTATTCCTTTTTATTTTTAACTTTATTAAACATGAAATAACTAAATCTATTATTAATCTATGTGACGCATTAAGATTGGCATTACAAAGTTATCACAAAATTATAGACAAATGAATGTACAAATATACATTATATTAGTTTTATATGACGCACGTTTAAATAAAGATATGATAATAGACAAGCAATTTAATATTCTATATTTGCAAAGTATACAAAAAGCAAACATAACACTTTTTAACTTTATGAAAACAATTTTGCCAGTTTCTCTGGTACTAGAGATTCTTGCAAAGATGCGCTGTGCTGGCGGGAAGATACAGCGCCGAAAAATATGATAAGACATAGTTTTTATTTTAAGGATATCATTTCATTTACAGGCTTAGAAAAATAACACAAATGCCTGTCTGAAGGACCCCTTTATGCCCGGGTATACTGATTTATTGATTTTTTGACTGCAAAAAAGACAACAGTTGTCATGATTAGCAGAGGTAGCACGATTTTGCAGGGTTTTGGTAACAGAGCTAGTGTTACAAGAGTTTTCAATTTTAAAAGAGAACCTGTCTTGTTGCGAAGAAGTCGATATAATGCTTAAAAATGTTGGGTTATAAATCTGCGGAAGTAAATTTTCATTACAACAAATAAAAAAGCAATGTTACTTATGCTACTACGCAGAGTTAAGTGGTAAATCTATAAGAATACTTTCCAATATATAATTGAAATTTATTTCTTTTTGTTAAAATAAAAATTAATTTTACTACAAAAGTAAAAGTCTAATTGTAGTATACAACAAAACTACATCGTTTTCTTAGAGTAAATCAGGTAACAGCTAATATTAAGGTTGCCTTTTTCTTTTAGTAGTAGTATAATATTTTATAAGGATGTTGTATTTTGATGCTTATTTAGTTTTATATACAGATTCGTAAAACGAATTGAATAGTTGGGTTAGGCAAATCTAAGAACTTTGTATATTTAGGCTTGTAATACTTAAAAAAAAATTAAACTTTTTCTTTTCTTTTTTTTCAATTAGCAATGTTCCTTACCTCGTTTTGCAACTAAAACACCAGTAAGCTAATTACGAAATCAGGACGTACCACCCTATTGCAAAGCCTTTTATAGTTATACCAGTGTAACTACGCGAGTTTATAACTAAAAAATTTGATTAGTACCCTGTTTAAAAAAAAGCACCCAATTATGAAGAGCCTGTATAAGTAGGTATGTCATAGCACCCATACAACAATCTGTTTTTTAAGTGCTTTAGTATTGCATAATTTTTATCCAATTAAGATTGTTATACGACTATTACCATTTTTGCAACATATTATATTGTAAAATAAAGTGGCTTTCTAGATATAACCTTACACAAAATTACAGCAAAAAACGGTATATAAAGCTTACGGTTGATGCATTATAATTTATTGTATCATTGTTTGTTTTTTTCATTGGCGCATTACCGTTAAATAAAAAAAAGTTTTGACCTAAAAAGCAAAAAACGTGTTTTGTTTTTAGTTCAGGGCTTTAATTTTTCTTGTTATTTTTCAAAAAACGTATTTTGGAAGTTGACTTGGAAGCTGTCGACTTTATAGACACCACCTAAAAGATCGTATTTATTTAGTTTTTTGTGTATATATACACATTATAGTATTTATATTTACACTTCTAGTCTCATATAACAATCTTATTTCTCTCTCAAGTTTCATATAATACAAGTCACTTGAGAATATTTCTTACTGCCATTTTACCCCTTTTTTGCCCTTGCAATGATAAAAAAATGCAAACGCTATAACATGTGCATAGAATCTTTTTCGGTATTTAAATCGCGTTTAAGCGGTTTTTTCTGTTGATAAACTAAATCTAGCTTAGGAGGCGGAATCCATCTATGATTGGTCTCGACTCCAAGCACGAACATGCATATAAAACCCAAATATATGCATGAGCTTTATAGGGAAACCTTTTAAAAAAAAGGCGTTAATGATTTGATTTGATAAACAGTAATTTACTTCCTCTCTATAAAAGACCGAATAAAACAGTTTTTGACTATAAACGCGCGTCTTATTTATTGTTATTAAAGGGATTAAGAAATAGCAAACCATCTTAAAAGGTTAATTATTATAGAGGAGTCAATTTATTTTTCGGACATATATGCAATTTTATTTTTTAGTTTTTTATTTATTTCTTATTTTTCTTTTTTAAGAAGTTAAAATTTTATTATTCTTGCAAGATGAAAAATGAAACACCAAGAGCTTTATGTGAAATAGGGCTTGCAACTTCAAGGCCCGGGTTTTTATGTAAATTTGGTAAAAACTTGTTACCTCGGGGGTTACCCACGTTTTTTGGCGTGGAATATTTCTTTGTAAAAGTAAAACAGTACAAATAATATTTTATTAGGGCAATATAAAATAATCTATTATATATTGTGTAGTAAACTTGTTAACCCAAACATTTACTGGCATTTTCAAATGACAAAAAAAGAGCGGAGATAAATACAAAAAAACCCGATTAGCTACTAGTAGGTTTGGCTAGTTTTTTTGTCGTTTAAAATATTTTTTACAATTTACGCACGAAGAAAACCAAAAATTATTATTCAAAGATATAACTGAAAAAAGCAAAAAAATGCTGTAAGAAAAAAATTAATTGGTCAATTTAGTCATTGAATATTTTTTCTGCATAAAGCTATATTAAATCATGTATTTAACAGCAGATATACAAAACTAAAAATGGATGATACCTTAATGAATTATAAACTTAAAAAATTTAAAGCTATATTAAAATATTATACTGTTTACCTTAAAGGTGTGTTTAAATAATATTTTTATAAATAAATGTTCACTAAGTATATTATTTTTACATGTTATCGATTTATCTATTACTTGCAGATAATGCAATATTTATCTGAACCTACTTTGTTTTACCTAACTATTTTATAGTTGTTTTATCTCGTTGCAACATGTGCTGTCGTAGGATAACGAATTGAACATCTCAAATATGAACTGGAAAGTATTAAATGATAAATCGAACCAAATACAAACAAAAAAATTAAGCTATATTCTAAAATATTGTAGTGTTTTGTATATTATACTTAGCTCCTATATATCCCAATCTTTTTTTTTGGTGCTATGGGAACATATAGTTAGTGATAAAAACCTTCCCGTATATACTACATACTTCATTTATATGATAAAATGCATCTTATGTACAGTTTTGACTGCAAAGTGCAACAAACATGTAATGCGTTGGCCATTTTTACGCGATGTATGCATGTTGAACAATTAACCGTAATTATGTTGTATTCCAGGCGCTTCTTTTGCGATCTGGAATTTAAAGTATTTGCGCTTTAGAAAACTTATTAGTTCATAGTTTTTGTAAAAGACATATAGCTTCTTAAAAAAGCTCTGCAACTTTTTCAATGTATTACATATAAATATTTGTTAGTTTTGTGTTGTTGATATATCATCCTGTAAAAAGTAAAAAAAACAGAATGTAACTCGTTTCTAATAAAGAAGCCTGGTTTGATATAGTTGTAAATTGTCAGGTTTTTTTATATTTGTCGTTTAGATCTAGTGTATCTTTTATATGGTTATAATTTGTATCGACCTTAGAAAAACTTAGTTATTATTTTAATCATATAATGTCTTAGATTAGAAAGTAAATTACCAATCACAATTTTCATTGCCAAAACCTACTAAACGCGTATCTGGTTTGTCTTAAAAACCGTTTCTTTTGTATTCTAGCTTCTTAAAAAAAAATCAATTTCTTGCTGCTACTTCTAAAAACTTGTTTTATAGAGGAACATCATATATTAAATATTTGTATTTAAAGACATAAAAGATATATGTCAAAAGAAATTCTTAAAAGAATCCGTTTTTGGGGTAAGAAAACACAGGTCGATTTATTTAAAAGGAACCAGAATACAAAAGAAACAATTTCTTTGATAAACAGACACGCCCTACGTTATAGATTGTACTAGTAACATAAAATATATATTCTTTTCCACTTTATAAATATATTTTTTAGCATACGAGCATGTATGCATTATACGTTGCAAATCAATATTATATAGAAATTAAGTCGTACATACTTCTTATGTATGTCTTTATGAGCGCAGAAACTTTGATTATTAGTGATTATAAAAAATTAATAAAAAAAAAGGTTAGAGAAATGGATACGGAATTAGCTAATTCGCATGATTAAATAACAAAAAACTATGCGTAACTTAGTATTTAGATATAGCGCGGGGTTAGACAATTTTTTCAAAACGTTATTTAAAAGATTTTAAGATTTTTTATGGCGAAAAATGTAAAATTGTGCGCGGTTTGCCTGAGATATTTTTTCCAATAAAAATATATATAAAAAAAAGATAAAATGCCAGTTTTTAATTTTACTTTTTTTTGATATTAATAAACCTTTTATGAAACAAAGTGCCATCGACTTACATTTATTTCTAGCGTTTTTTTACATGTTTCTTTACAATATTTTCAAATGGTGTTTTTGCTGTAAGAATGCAATTTTATATGTTTTTTTTTGTTTTTTTATGTAAAAAAAATTTAATTTAAAGCCATTCGATATACCCAAAAAAGTAATTTGCAGTTAACGAAAAGGTATTAATATATTTTTATTATAAATAGATGTGTACGTACTGCACATTTTTTTTTATTTACTAATCCAAGCAAAAAAAAGTAACAGCCTCTTTTTTAGCATTTTTAGACACATTGACTACGTTCAAAAAAACCACGGGGGTTGTTTACTTCGGGTTTTTGCAGGCCCTGTCTCATATACAAATTCCAAAAAAAATAAATCAATAAATTGAAATGCGGTATAAAACGAGGCATGACTGTGCTATTTAGCATTTAAATACGCATTTTTGCAATTGTTTTTCTTTAAAACATGCATGCTAGCATTTTGTCACCCAACCGCAAGCAGTGTTGCCCGATCTGAATATTTAATACATCATTTTTAACTTTGTGTTTCTATTTTTTAAATAATAGATATTTAAGTACTTAGACAAATACAAACGAAAAAAACAACATTTTTCAAAAAATAAAAAAAAAAAATAAATTATACCAATGTAAGTAGTATTTGAGATTTGCTATCAAAAATTTTCAATCTGTTTTGTAATAACAAAAGCAATTTGCAGTTCGAACCTCAATGTATAAAGACAGTTTGTAGCAAGAAAAAATCTCTCATGGGTGCCGGCAATATAATATTTATATAAAAATAGAATAACAAAAAGTTTGTTGTTTTTACAAATACCAAAAGTTTTTTAGTTTAAATCTTTTCTATTATAAATGTTGAGTATTTACCCAGATTTAATATATATATTATCATATTGAGTGCGTTTTATTTCTTTTTATCTAATTTTGACGGGATTTTTATAGAGAACAGGAAAATCCACGCATTTTCCGCCTATCAAATGCCATTAAAAAGCATCAGATATTGATTTAATTTAGTATCTGACATTACTTAAGTTTTAATAAAGGCCAAACAAATTGAAGTGTGATAGATGTCAATCACAGAAAAAATTATATAAAGAGAACGTGTGTAAATAAATAGTGCCATTTATCTATTTTTCTATGGCTGTCAAAAAGAAACAATCCAAGACCAACTTATCCAACAATAAAGACACTCTATGCAAATAAAGATATAGTAGGCAGCCTTTGTTTGCTTGTTGTTTATGATTTCCAAGTTAATGTTTAGATTTTTTTTGTAAACATATATTTTTAAAGTTTATTCTGAAAGACCTACTACAAAAATAGGAAAAAATATTCAAAAAATAAAAAAAATTGCTAAATGATACTCCAATTGAAAATATGTACGTTTTTATACCTCATTTTGTGTTAAAAAGTTAAAATTGTATTTTTAGTTTGTATATAAAGGCATGTTTGTATGAAGGTAGCCTTTTTAGTTTTAGTTATAATGTTGGCTATAAAAAAAACCCAACCCGTTTTCCGGCTGGGCTGACTTTAAAAAAACAAAACACGATTTAGACGTCTAAAGTTACGCCGGACCCGATTAAACATAGAAAAAAAAGCCGATTTTCCGTGTCCGAGCATTTCTACCTAACATAATACAACCAAAATGCAACAGCAAAAACAATAAATAAATTGAAATACATTTGTTGAATAAAATTGATTTTATGCGTTTATGCATACAATACTTTTTGTGGCTTAATTTACAATGATTGAAAAACATACCGGATCATGTAAAATTTTGGGAGTTGTAAAATTTTTGTTTACTGTAAAATTTTCTCAAAGTCACTAAAAATAATTGTAAACAAAAAAAAATATGAAGTTCACGGCTGAAAAAACAATAAATATTTTTATTCTTTATTTTTTTTAACACACAACAATAAAACAAAAAACCCTTAAAACTAAAAAATACCACAAAAAAAGCAATAAAAAAGCAATAAAATCATTTAAAAAGCACCCAGACTAAGACTTTGGGCAGGCCTATCTATTTTAGGATTTTATGGAAAAAAATCCTAAAAATCCTAAAATAATTTTTTTATATTTAGGATAATTAAAAAATTAAAAACACTTGCAACTTCGGTTAGCGGCGTGAAATGTTGAGATATGTTTAATATTGTATATTCATAAATTTTTATGATATTTTTCTATATAAAACCATCATCGAAAGAAGTAAATACATATTTTTTCTTGTAGTGAGCACTGTTTGAGTACCTTTTTACTTCAGTCATCTATGTAAATGGGACAAAATACAAGATACAAAAATCTACCTGTACGCAAGTCTATATATCGTTTTATATACCATGCTGTGATTCAGGCCTAAAAGTGTTTTTTTTTTGTTTTAGAAAATTCGATTAAAGCAAAAATTAAATTTTAATATATTACATCCAAAAAATTGTTAGTTTATGGTTTATTGTTACTGTCTTGTTTTTTTTTACTTTCTTTTGGCTAATGTGTCGTCAAGCAGTGTTTCAAAACGAAGATTATAGCATTATTTCTTTCTTTTTCAAGTGTGTACGTCAAACTTTAACAATTTGTATTTTGTTCGTTTTTGTCATTAATTATGTTGTTTTCTGAATTGATGTTTACAATTTAAACCCAGCCTAGGTTTCCCTCAAAATGATTGTAAAAAACACTTTCAAGGCTTAAAAAAACCTGTGGTTATTTAAAGGTATAAATATCGTAAGATCTCTTTTACACATGCTTTGGATTATTTAATCTTGGGTGTAGGTATTCTAGCGTAAGAATTATGCAAAGCTCAAGCCATAAGATGATCTTACTGGGCGATAAAGTAAATAAAATCCTGTAACTTAACATCGATAATATAATAATAGTTTTCCTATCTTACTCCTAGTTTTATTTTTTGCGCAATTTTCCGATCCAAATCCTAAAAATCCTAAAAAAGATGCAAGTAAAACGCTTTTTTTTTATAAAATAAGTCATTTAAGATTTTTATTATTTAATCCAAAAATAAAATGGCCTAAATATGTGTATAAATAACACTCTATACATTTTTTGCCGCAAAAAATCAAAAAAAGTAATTTTGTTACACAATAATTGCGAATAAAATGCAAATAAACCCTACCAAAGCCTAGTACTACTTGTGTTAGGTGTTATATGCTTGTAAATAGTCAATTTCTTAAATTTTAAAGTTAAAAAATTTAAGTGACCAAAAATCTTACTGTAAAATTTCTGTTTTTTGGCAATTTAATCATGACCAATTTGACAAAACATTGTTTCGTAAGGTTGTAATTGTCATATAGGGTAAGTATAGTATAATGTACAAAAACAATCGTTATATCTAAAAGAATTAAAATGTTGTTTTATTACAAATTATGTTGCCATGCGTGTTTAATCTATATTAAAATTTACAACACTTATAAAAAAACGTTATTTAGTATTTAGGTGTTCAAAATTAAATTTCCTACGTTATAGACATGTCCATTACCCAAGCCATTGTATTTTTGACAGTAGATAATAAAAAAGGCACTAGTGTCGACAGAAAAATAGGATTAAATATTATTTGGTTTTTTGTGCAATTTTTATATGTACAATCAAGTCATATATTTAGTGGTCTTAATATATGATTTATATAAAAACGCAGTTTGTTATGTTTATCTATCTTAAGTAAATGAGATTTGTCGCAATTACCAAAATGTGTATATTGTGGTTATTTCATTATCATAAACAATCTTAATAACGTTTTTGACAACAGTACTGTAGTTCTAAAAAATGTTAAATCCTAATCATGGGCAACAGCAGATTTTTCCAGGGGTTAGCGAAAAATTTACAAGGGCCTGTAAACACAACCAAAAAACTTTTTTCTACAAAACAATACGTGATAAAAATTCTTATTTTATTTCGTTGCTCAATTGTTTTTGTAAATGCCTGAGGGGACGGCAAGTTCGTGTATATACGACATCTGGCACAAATTAATGTGTCAATGTATGCACAAGAGCCATCAGTCATCTTGCCCACCGTCCCCCTGCAACACCCTTAATCCTAATTCGACTTTTTTTATGTGACTCGTTTTGTCTATATAATATAAAGCCATGAATAAGAAGCAAACACTTTTTATTGAACTTGTTAAAATTAATTTGTCGAAAAAAAATTTTACAGTAAAATTTTTGTTTGCTGTTAAACTTTACGCTTGTAAAAAACGCAAAAAAAAAAGAGTACAGATATTAATTCATACATATAATGTAAAGCATTAAGTGTATATAATTGCGTGTTAGGCGAATACTTTTGTAACAAAAATGCCTTTTTAATAAAGTTTTATAATTGCACATTTTATTTACCTGTGCATTTTGAACAAAGTCTTACTTTGCGCGCTTTAAAGCTGCTTTTTGTTTTGTTTTCGCATTTTGGTTTAATTCAATTTAGTCTAAAGGGGTAAATAGTAAAGATTTATTGTACAGAACATAAATATATATATTTATACAGTATTTTTTTTACTATACTACACTAAAGTTTATGTTTTAAATTTTGATATCATTTGCTTTTGACAATTTTTGAAAATTTTACTTTAGAACGAAAATTTTACGAATACGGAAATTTAAAAAAAACCCGTTTATTATTTTTTTTATATAGCTAAAGCAAATAATATACAATTTCAAAATTTGATTAAATGTGTATGTGCATGTGCATCTTTAACATTAATGTATTCTTTACGCGTAGCAAACTATGTAATATTTCTTTGTATTTTGTTTTTTAGATGTTTTAAATAAATCAAAAAGGCATCCCTATTAATTCAAACATATTTTTATTTTGTAATTATTACAGAAATTTGTTTGTTATCTGGTTTTAACACAATAAAATCATAATGGGTCATTTATTACTGTGTCAATATATTGTTTTGTTTAGAATAAAAAAGTGATTTTTAAATCTTTTTTAATAGTAAATAAAGTGGTATAAAAATGTGGTTTATTTTATGCAGTAAAAACACACATTAGTAAAGAAATTAATAACCCGATAAAACAAAAGATCCCTTAAATAAACTTTATCATACAAATATAATAAAATATCAAAGTGTTTACAAGTATATACAAAATGGTGTGCTACTATAACGTAGTGTTCAAAAGTATAACATGCATGCCTTACTCTAGACTTAGTTCATAAAAACTAAAACGATTTGCGCGTATTCTCTTATGAGGATACACAAAGTAAGATGATTACAATATTGTCTCACGTGTTCTTTACTGTTTTCGACATACTTGCAACTAATATTACCGTACGCACATACAATCTAGTGACAATGCAGAAAAGATAAAAAACTTTTTGCTAATTCTTTCGCAATTAAAAAATATTTATTATAAGGCATAAAAAAAATGACAGAACACAGACATATTGTTGCAACATATTTAAACTCATTTAGGTATTTTGTCTTCACAAAAATAAAAAAAACCAGGCATTTTTTTATAAATCATCGTTTCTAAGGACTTTTTAAAAAGTTATGTGTGCATTGTAGAAACAATTTTTTTTTACATGTTTTACAATTAACCTTTAGCTTAAACCTGACCAATTGAACTCATCGTTGCATATGCTATGCAAAAAAAGTTAAATGTGAATTTTCTTCAATTTATTTATGGCTTTGCTAATAAAAACTTTATAAAATTCCCAAAAATATAACAGCAGTTTGATTACAATTTATTTTGAATTTTATTAAAAATGCATTTTCATCGATATACTTTTTAAGATAACATAAAGAAGCACATTTTTTTTCTTATACCAGTCAATAAAACTTTCATTGTAATATTTTACCGATAGCTTTTTTTAAAAATACAAGTTGCACATGTTACAATTACAAAAAGAGTTTTTATGTTAGAACATTTTTCCAATTCCGGCGAATTAAAAAAGTTCAATTGACAAGGTTAATATAAACAACCTAGTAATTTTTGACCCGTGTTTTTTTATTTGTCCACAAGAATGCAACTTATGCCATTTTTTTAATATTGGCGCATTTGATTGCATGCACAAAAAAATAACTGTAAATTTTTGTTTACCATCTTTATCAAGTCAGGTAAAGTTGTACATACATCGAGGGGGATAGTAAAAAGATACGGTAAATTGCTAAGTACAATTTTTTTATAGCATGCCAAGATAACAGGACACGCCATGGCAGGGGCGGATTTACGCTTTTGGGGGCCCGGGGGCACTTTTTTTTTGGGAGCCCCTTGCCGAAAAAAAATGCGGACGCAAATGCAATTTATTTTGCAATAAAAAATATTATTTGCGTATCTAGTTAAAATATGGTAAAAAAAAGAATTATTTTTTAAAATCGCTAACAAAAAAAACGCACTAAAAAAAGTAT
>JAQFYM010001943.1:0-27396 GCA_034694785.1 Agrenia bidenticulata | reverse complement strand
TTTATGCCCACAAGCAGTAAAAAAATAAAAAAATGAATTTGATGATAAAATAGTTCCTTTTCGTAAAATTGAGATAACAAGAATATAATACAGTTGTAAATACAAAATTTGCCGCAATACATTAGAAAATACAAATCAATCAATAAACAATTCATCTTTGCATCGAACAACATTTGCAAAAATACCTAATACCCTATAAAGCAACAAAAGTATTGTTATCCCCTATATTATTTTAAAAGCACTAGCATTTTTAAAAGCGGAACAACGATAATTAAAACATTATCAAAGCTTCTAATAAAAAACAATATTTTAATGTCTATAGTGATATATTAAAAAATGCAAACTTTCTAAACGTAAACTCTTTTTTACGGATAAAGCGTAATTTTACTTCGGAAAGATTTTAATTTGTAAGTTCTTCTGATACGAATCTTTTGATTATCAGTTTTACCGTATTTTTCATACACAAATTTTATGGCAAAATTTAAGAAGCCATAGAGTCTTTTAAAAATTGATGTAGTTGTTTATTTTCAATAATATTTTTATGCATGAAAGTACATAAACATCATTTATTTATAACTATTTAGAGAAATATATCCACATTTTACACTAATCCAACGTTTTTTTATAGAAATATCCTGTTTGTATTTTTTATTTTGAACGTTCTTAAAAACCGCGGAAGGATCTAATTTTGGTAATTACAATATTTTTACTTGTGTTTTCTGATGATTTTTTTAAGTTACTTTTGTCAAATATTGTTTTGGCTGTTTTTATTAAAAAGTTTGCTTTTCTGCTGTTTTTATCTTTGAATTTTTTTTTTCTTTGTAAGACAACTTATTGTAAACCATCAAATTCATATTTTTCTTATTTGTATTTCTTTTTTGTCCTAGTAATTTCGGGTTTTATTGCTTTAGTTTTGAGATTTTGAGACGCCACAGTAATTTTTGTTCACGTAATTTTACAATAAATTACGCGATTAATTTTGTAAATAACCAATTTTCGATTAAAACTTACCATTTATCTTCGACTTCTAATTTTAGTGAAAATTGCATATTTTTAAAAATTAGTGAAAAATGTAATTAGCGGTATTTTTAAGAAAAATTTTTTTTTTAAATAATTATAGAATTTTTTTTGAAACCCTTACTAATATATTTTTTTGTGTCGTTTTAGAATTTGCATTTTTTTTGAGCCCCATCCTAAAATTATCTCTGGCTATTCCACTAAAATTTAAGGCGTGGTTTTTATTTAAGGAGTGTTTTTTTTTTTTTTTGATAATTTTAGAACCAAAACATAGATTTTAACTTTTTTAAAAAATTTATATTTTTCTACTTGTAAAACGTGGAACCGTGTTTAACAAAAAATAATATGGAAAAATTTTGCAGTTTATGATATCAACGCATTAAAACCCAACCAATAACTTTTTTTTATTTGAGTGATGCTTAGTCTTAAATCTTCATTTTAAAAAATATTTCATGTGATGTAAATTTTTATAAAGTGAACATAAAATTTTTTTCTGTTTAAATCTATTTTAATTAGTAAATGATTATTCTTCAAAATGTTGACTGACTTTTAGATTTGGCCGGCAAATCAATCTAAAAAACACGATACCCTGTGTACGATGCATAAGGAACCCCGCGGCGGCGCCGGGGTTCTCAATTCCTAATAGTACGAAAAATACATTGGTCGAAAAAAAACAACAACTAAAAGGATTATCGTTTATGGGTTTTTTACAAAACTATTTTTATTTGAAATTAAAATGAGCGATATGAGAACTAGTAAATAGACAGGGGTCCGTATACTTAAAAGATCATACACTTATTCTAAGATTTGATAAGAAAAAAATCAAATAACAATACATTATTGAAGTTATATAAAGAAAAATTTACTTATTAGTTGCTTTTTGTCTATAATTTTTAATTATGTAGTGTCTTTAGATAAAAACATAAAAATTATATTTAGAACCTATTACAGATCCTAGAAGTTTCCTTCTTTTATCCAAACAAAGTGGTAATAAAAAAATTAAGTTTTTAATTTATATTATTTTCATAAGTAATTTAGATTATAAATAGTGTAAATTTAACCCTTTAAAACCCTATCCTAATTTGAAGCTTTATCGTTTAATGATTCGTATCATTTGACTAAGTTTGCGCTAACCCTGCTTTCATATTTTTTAATTTTAATCTTAAATATAAAAACAAAACTTGTTTTTAGCATAACAGAAAATGAATCATATATTTTTACGTTTACATTGCTATTTATGTGGCAAAAAAATCGTAAAAAAGTTTAATAGAAAAATATGTTTTTAACATTTCTATTTTAATTAAAAATTCGATAAATTTTTTGTGCATCTGCAGTTTTCTTTGCACTTTTTGGATTCATCACTGATAAAAAAAATTTTTTTATTCCTAAATAAATCTTTGTACCAACTAATATAATCTTTTTTAATTTAAAAAAAAATGTTTGTCGTTAAGTAAATATAAAAACTTCACTGTATAAAATAAGTATTTATTTTTAACCTTTAAATAAAAAGTACTTACAAAAAAGCCCAAAAACATAAAAAAAAAACTTTTTATGAATAATTTTTTACCGGTAATATAAATTTAAAGATATTTCAAGTCAGGTCAAATATATAAAAATCGGCCCTACATATCAAATGCTGGTTTACATACTTAACACTTGCATATAGTGTAGGGTTTTTTTTTGGCTTAGATTTAATTAAACAAGCTTAAATTTAATTTTAAAAAAACATATATATTAGTTGATAAACAGTATAAATATTACGACAAAAATTTTATATTTCAAAGGTAGCTTATGCTTAGGAATTTTAACAATAGAAAAAAATAAAACAAAAAACGGTTGTTGCGAATTTATGCCCAAACTTATACATTTTTACACTTTAAATATGTGCCTTCAGTGCATTAAATTTAATCGGGTAAATATATAAAATAAAAACAGTTTTGAATTATTATTTACTGTTGAAAAATTAAATCAGCACCTTAGATTATTCAAATGCAATATAATGTAGTTTAATGTGTAGGGTCGTAAAAAAACGGAGAAGCTTTTTTTAAGAGAGAAAAAGTAAAATTATTATAGAAAAAATGGGAATTTTAAAGAAGTATAAAATAAAAAAATATACTGGGTAATTAAACATAGTTTTTCTATTATAGTCATGACACATAATCTTATTATTGACCAAATTTAGCTTATGTAGGTTAATTTTTTGGTAAAAATGTATTTACTTATTTTTTTACTGAAAAATATATTCTTTTGGCTGTTTATAGTAACAGCTAAAAGTGAGACAAATGTAATACAGTAAAGCAATGAAGTTTTCTTTATAAATATTGTTTACGGTAATTGTCTGAGTGCAGAAAAATCTGCTGCGTTTACAAGTAAAATTTTTTCATAGCTATTAGCTATTATAAATTTTACTTGCAAAAGAATCTGTTCTTTATTTTTATAGAAACACGTTTTTAATTGCAAACAAAGATAGTTGATCGATTTCACATGTTATTTGACGCCTAAAAATTAATAGGATTTGTCAAGATTCTGCTTGAAAACTTTACAACCATGCATCAAACTATTTATTAGCAGATAAATTTTAACTTGTTTCGCTAATAAATGCGGAAAAATATATCACAATTTTAATGTGTAAAAGATGCGAGGCTTTGCACTATGGTATGGCAATATTAAGGATTGCATTTTTTAACACTCTCCATGATTATTCCATAATGGCAAAAAGGGGGTTGCCATATATTATGACTAGGGCTCAGGGGCGGATTAAGGGGGGGGACTGGGGGCATGTACCCCCGGGCTTCCGGCTCAGGGGGCCCCAAACATTAAAAATATTGATAGACGTGCAAACTTATATTAAAAGAAAAAAAATTTGTCAATATTAGAATACAAAAAATAAGATTGCTATATATTTATTTATAAGATAGTCATAAATATTTTAATGTTCTTGAATTTTGATTTGCATTAGTCGTTTTACTATAACAATATTATACGATATCTACAAAATAAATTCTTTCTAAAGCTGCATTGGTATGAGTAAATTACACTGGTTATCAAAAAAAAAAAAGCTGTTATTTTTTTTCGCAAAAATTCAAAAAACTCTAAAAAACACAAGCGTAAAAAAAACAATAAAACTTTGCAGCAGTGTATGTATAAATAAAAACCTAGTAATTTCTAAAATTTGACATTGAAAACACTAAAAAAACGTTTACAATCTTATGGATTTGCGTTATTAACCTTTTTAAAAACGGCACTGTTATCACTAATTTTTTGTCGTAAGCTACATGCAAAACCCTAGCTTGAACATAAATTTTTTACTTTTTACTTAAGTTATTTAGTTTGCAGTTTAAAAATGTAGGATTAAATTGAATTATTTTTTTAAAAAATATACGTCATTGTAAAGCTTGCAGCTTTTAAAGCGCCCATGAAGTAAATATATAATTTTCTGTTGAACGGCTATAACAATATTTTATATATTTTTACTGATTGACGACAATCAACACTAATAATTATTTGCAACAAATTTACGATACAGAAAAAGAGTTATCTGGTTTTCCTGTTTATCGGATTTTATCAAATTTAAAATTATAACTTGTTTTTTAGTGAGTCTGGTACGAATGCATGGCTGTAAAAAGACTATGTAAGAAAACCGTTGTGTGAGTTAGTTGGTATTTTTTACAATTAAAAAAACATTAGACATCATGCAGTAATTTGTGCAGAGCCTTAATAATAAATAGTCAGTACATATACTTAAGTCTTTAAAAAAACTGTTTTATAAAAAGATACAATATAAAAACATCTCAAAATTGTATTAACTTTCGACCACAATACTTATTTGACTGGCTGTATCCTATGACCCACAACGGTAAAGTAAAACATTTTTATATTTAATTGGCGTTTCTTGCTCAAGAAAAAGCACACTAAAACGTTTTATTTGAATCGACGTTAATATATGTTTTGTATTTGTAAAAGCATATTATAAGCATGAGTTCTTATGTATGTTATTTTAATTATCTATTTTATTAGGCGCAAAAAATAGTATCGCTGTAAAGGTAACACAGATCTATACCTAAAAAAAATATTACAGGAAGGTGGACAACTCGCCAATTTTATATAAAATCGCATTAGTTGGACAAATTAACAGAAAAAAAACAACATAAAATGTTCTCAAAAACATTGTGCAGCGCGTAAATTAAATTTAACTGTATGTATCAAAAATAGTCAAAATGTAAAAAAAAGGGGTCGCCAAATAAAAAAAACATGAAAAACAGAAAAAAGCATGTAAAGTCACTACAAATACGTAAAAATAACACTAACACTAAAACTAAATACAAAAAAACCAAAAAGCATGATAAATTGCTGTTGGGTAAGGATAAGAGGGGTGCTTAGGAAAAAAAGACAAAAACTAAATAAATTTATTTATAGATTATTTTACAGCATTGTGGATATATTAACTCCTACTTTAATATAAAAAAAGAGCATTTTTACGGTTTTATGACGCATATATGCGTCATGAAAAAAATTGAAATATTAGTTTATAAGCAATATATATAAAAAAAAAGTATGGAAGAAAACCGTAAAATAGAATTTTTATCTGTAATATTCTCTAAAACAAACTAGATGCGCTATCGTTGTTTGTTTTATTTTACATTTTACGAAATTTTTTCAAAAAAAAAAATTGCAAAAATCTGAACATCAATCATAAAATATGGCTAGTTGTTCTTTTTCTGCTTTTTTTTGCCATGACGCATACATGCGTCATTATTTAAGTGGGTGTTGATGTATAAAATATATTTTTTGGTTTTTTTACTATTCATTTCAGAAAATCTGCCCACATTTCTTTTTTTTGGCGAGTTGTCCACCCTTCTTTTTTATGGGTGAATTGTCGAACTGTCCGCCAACCGATTTTTGAAATATGCTAAAAAAACACATAAGCATAAAGGTAAAACACGTCTTTAATTAGCAAAGTAACAAACATTTTAAAAGACCAAAGTCTATGCCTTTTATACTGAAAAGGCATTAAATATATATAGTAGCAAAGTTTTTTTAATTTTATAATATATTATAATCATATGTAATAAAATAACTAAAGCCAATGTGATCATACACCACAAAAGTTTTATGCTATCATGCTTACTTTACTTAATGTAATTAGTTATACTTTTTTGAAACTATTAACACATCTAGATCTGCATTAACAAAATAAAACATGGAAAACTCAGCTATGAACAATGCACATATTTGTAAAAAATCGATAATTTTTAAGAGGGGGCCCCCGCATAAAAAAAGTGCCCCCGGGCCCCCAATTTTGTTAATCCGCCCCTGCTCATCAATAGCCGATTTTCTTACCAAAAATAATAATAAGAATTTGTACAAGTTGCAAAAAGTGGGCCCCTTTTATATACGGGCCCACGGACGATCCCTCTATCTTCTCCCTTCTATCAGGCCCTGTACACATTACAACAACAAAGACAGCCAAGACAAAAATCTTTTCTGTATACACGTAAATTCTTAGAATCAAATAATACTATATACATTTGTGTTCTATATAAAGCTTGCGCTTAGCTTTGCTTCAAAAATTAAAATTACCTTAATAAAAATTCTTTCAGTTAAGTAAGTTCAGTTTTACTACTAGATCTATATAAATTTGTGTATAAAAACTTATATCAACGATGTGATTGCCTTCCTTTCAGCAGTTAAACAATTTTCTCGTTTTCAATGCTAATAAAAGTGGTTTCTTTTGTTACATATCAATTTTCTAAAACCACAAAAAATCGTCTTAACTTTATATTATTTTTTATAAAGCCGGCAAATTTTATACGCTGCGTATATTTTTATATGTAGCCAAATCAGAATTCGTATATACACGGGTGGGACTTAAACGGGTTTTCGCCTTATGTGACAGGTCGAGAATCGGGTAATGCGGGTACGGCTCAAACTGCTGCGGATTAGTTTTTAGAAGAATTTATTTTTTACAGTGTTACGTTTTAAGTTACCGAACTATATTAGATACACTTTACCCCCATAATGCTATGATTATAAACTATACATAAAATACAATGATTTTTTTTGCAATAGAAAACTGTGTTTAACTAACCTCATGTACCGAAAGACAGGTAATAAAAACCTCACCGATTTTAAATATAATTTGATATTAAAAGAGTGTGTAAAATACAAAAAAAGCAATATCGCTGCACCTAAAATATCATTTTGTTTTTTTTTAATAAGTTTTTTATCTTCGACTTGGCAATTTAACTTCTTTTAACTTTTTGTCTTTTTTATAAAAAGTATTGTAGACTTCAATTCCTCATATGTTATCAATATTATTTGTTATAGAAAAAAAATTTGTTTAGAGAAATCTGTCCTGCATATATAAGTTTATTTTTTAATTTAACATTGTGTAAATCATTTTTTTAGCGTAACAATTTTTTCTTAATTTATTTTGCATGTAACTTGGTCGGGCAACGAATATGCCATAAACAAAAATTACCCAAAATAAAGATACAAGCATTTTTTCTTGATCACAAAAAAATGAGGATTCCGACTGTTTATACTTTTAAGAATAATTAATTTCTTCTGTAAAAAAAGTCGGAACCCAAGTTCAAATTATTATGTACCCTGTAGGCAGAAATCTCGATATATGGATTAGTTTGTTCAGATGTAATAAAACAAAAAAATGTATTTGCAAGTGTGTTTGTTGCATGATGACCGTACATGTAGCTTGTGTCTACCTGTCAGTTAATATCGAACATTGCTTCTAGTTGTATGATGTGGCGGTGTAATATTTATAATTAATTTTTTTAGAAAAAAACTTTAGCTTGGTAATTAAAAAATCAGTATTAAAATGCAAAATACAGACACAAATAATACTGTTTGTTTGTTAAATTGTTCCTTTTTATGCAGAGACGAATTTATGTATTCAGCATACAAAAATCACTATAAAATTATAAAAATTAAACAATATTGAAGATGAAAAATACTAAAAAAAAACAAATTTTACTTGCTAAAATATTTGCAATCACATATGTCACTTACATGCATTATTTTCTTTTTTTTTTCTGCTTGTATACTTTTTTGGTATGCTTGCATAGTAAACTAGCATACAAAATTCCGTATCACTTAATGCTAAAGATATTATTTTACATACAGCCGTTCACTTTGTAATTGTTGCTTTTATCTCCAGAAAACGATTTAGCAGTTTTTCTATTATACTTACAGTGCTAGAAATGGTTAAAATGATACTAAGAACGTATCATACTAGCATATTTTGTATCTTCAAAATATATAATAGTATAGAAGTGGGAACCCAATGTAAATATACATCTGCTGATTTACGTATATTGTAATACTTATCAAAAAAAAATATTACAATAATTTTTTTGTTTTTTTGCAATATATTTTTTTTTTTTATTTTTAGTTATAAAATCATACTACTGTAATTTGATCAATATATTTGCTTTTTTAGACTTTTGGTGATTTACGTATGCAGAAAAAATTTAAATCTATCTAAATCGTCAATATAGCTCTACTGCCATGTTAAAAGATGCTGCTATACTCTAAAAGATAAAAAATGGCTACAATTTACATTTTAAATATGTCACTTAATAATGATAAATCCTTTTTGGTAGCTACAAAAAAAATTAGAGCATGTTTACCTAGCTTGCTTAGTCTTTATGATTATTCTATACCCTTATATGAGTTTACGAATACGACAAGTATATTAAAATTATGATAAACTTATAAAAAACGTCTTTAGCTCGCTAAGACGTATATTTGTGCGTAGAATAAATGTCACAGGTTGCATTATGAAGGCCTTAAGCAATGGTTTTATGACTTTTAGAACAGCTATTATCACAAAATGACATTTGATAGAAAACATGCCTTAATCTGTATGCTGCTTGTAAAAAACTGTATTGTGTAGTTCTGTTATTTGTATATGCTTGCAGGTTGAAAGTACTATATAAGATAAAAAACGGACAAGAAATACAATAGGGAATATGAAAACAATAATGTATGTCTTTATGCATATTGCTGTGCATACAAAAGGAAAATCATAAAAAGAATTATCTAAGGTACTGTACTTTTTTGTTATATTTTTTTTACGGTTTAATATATGCAATATGGTTTTTTGTCTTGGTAGTTGTGCATATAAACACATCTCCATTAACAATTCCGTGTATGTATGCAGCATTTTGCCCAGGATGTACAGTAAAAAACTACGAATAGCTGTTTTTGTAATATTTTCGTAGTTACAATCCAACTTATATGTTTTTTGCTAAAAAGTGGGGATTTACAAGAAATGTATCTTGCACTAAAAACATCTTAAAAACAGTTAGAAGCTTAATATCTCAGGAATTTGTAGCTTGAAACACGTTTTATTTAGAATTAAACAGAAAGAAACGAACCGAAAATGTTTCTTTGTTGTTTTTTGTTATGTTTTTACTACTATATCTACACCGTCGTATGCCACCATTATTATTACTCTTTTTTATTACTTATAATAACAAAAAACGTGGTTTCTATAAAACCAACCATTTTAAAGAGGGTTTCTTCAGTTTATATGAAATTTTTTTATTATGTGGTTTTTACCCTCGAAGAAATTATGTATTTAAGTATTATTTTTGTATTTAGCTATACTCATTATACTACGGTTATATCATATTGGCAGTTCTGTTGTCTTTATTTACTAGTATATAATATATTTTACTTAAAACCATGTCTACTTTTACATTTTTTTAGTATAATAAGCTTCTATTATTTCTACATAATGTTACATTTTGACAAGATCAGCGTTTATAGTCATTATTTAATAACGACTGGAGTTGCAAACCCGCAGTATGCAATAATTTTTTATTGGATTTATGCGGGTCGTGTTTGACCCGCACTTTGCCCAATGCGATTCAAGTGCGTGTCCCACCCATGAGTATATACAAGATTGCAAAGAAAAAACTGACGCTTTTTTTATTTTTTTGGTTTTTACGCCTTTCTGTCTTATCTTTAAACTACAAAAACAACACAACACCCTATAAAAAAACAATTGAGGATTCTAGAATCGTCGTTAAAATACCAAATATTTAAAATGTGCCGTAAACTTTTTTAGAAAACGATACCAAAGTACGTTTTCGTATTAAATTGTATGTTTGTAAAAGTTAATCTTTTTTTAGATAATCTATAGTAAAGAAGTTAATATCGACTCAGTTAAATCTGTTTTCCGTCATTTTTTACATATACTGAATGTTCATATAAAGGTTTTTACGCGCGGATTATACGCCAATCTAATAGATATATCTATGCAACATGTATTTGAACTTACATCAAGTTTGTTTTTCTTTATATAAAAAATAATTGCGGTGCACTATATACTATCCATTTAATTTTTTTGCAGTTTGCTCTGTTATTTAGTTTTTTTTGTTTGTTTTCCGTCTATCTAATGCAGAAAATAATATGAAAAAAAGGCATCTCAAATATTTTCGGCGTATAATACTATGAATTCATGTCCAATGTTTTTTGGGAAAAAATAATTTCTGACCTCTGGTCAGTAAAAAAAAACAAAAAATGAAGGTGGGGTTGAGGAATGGAATCTTCTTCCGGAAAAAAAACTGCGTGGCCTTTTTACAAGTTAACATAAGTACAAATAAAAATGCGTTAACCCCGCCCCCTATAAAATATTTTTCTAAATAGAAAAATATTTAATGTTTTCTATAAAAGGAAAGTTTTGTTTTGGAATACTGAATTTTTATACTTTTTAATACGAACACAACCGTATGATCGTTCCTGGTTACGCACTGCCCCTGGTTGTAGTTAAAAGCGTTATTTTGTGCACGCTGCGTACAGAAAAATAGTAGCCTTTTGACTTTAAATTCTAAAGTTGCTAACACTTATTAAACTGTAATTTTTATGTTTTAAATATGTCAACCCATATTTTTTTTATTAAATTATGTTGTAAAAACGAATAAAAATAGTATTAAATGCAATAGTCCGCTTTTTTCTGCTAGTTTCAATACTAAATCCTTTTTTTAAATTGAAAAAAAGTGTTTTCCTGCAGTATCTTTAAGTTTAAAAACAGTATTTGTTTTTTCTTGTAGATTATGAACGTATGTAAACATACAACAAATAGACAATTTATAAATAGAACTTCCAACTTGAAAATTATTTGCAAAAAACACAGTGTAATTTACTTTTGTATAAGAAAAAAACTTTTTTCGCCTTTTTAACAATCAAATCAAGTTTTTTTTGCAAAAAAAGTTACATAGTTTTTTGTTATAGCAACGACCTGCACAGTACTGCGTTAAAAATATGTACGGCAAATTATAAAGATAAACAAAATAACTGCAAAACTAACATAGAAAATTCGAAAAATTCGATTGGTTTAGTATTTAAAACAATTATCTGTACGCACAGAAAAGTTTGCATTGTGTCTAAAAAACTAGGCCTACCCCTACAACAAAAATGTCATCTTGCTTATCTTTCTACATTGCAAACCTGACGCGTCGTTTTAGCGATAGTTTTGAATATTGCATAGTAGTCGCGGTTACGAATTATTTGTTTTGATTTTGTTTATTAGGATTAAATGCCTTTCCATAAAACTTCTATATTTTTATTGCATATTCTCAGAGACCTAGCAAAGATACGCCACGTTCGGCAGGTTTTTGTCGTGTTTTTTAATTTTATTATAATCGTTATTAGGATTTCTAGCAAACGCGATTGTTTTTTAATGTACATAAAAACGAACTTTTTAACCATTTTAGACTTTACAGAACATTTAAAACTTTTCTGTTGTCGTTTAATTTTTGTTTATTAGGGACAAGTAAAATACCATGATATATTAAATTTTAATTCATGTTAAGTCTATGAATGCTGTACAAAAAAAGACATAAAAGTTATGTATGCAATTACATTCTCAAATACATGCTTTTTTATGTTGTAATTTATAAAAATATATAGTTTTTCTTTTTATTTAACTTTTCTAAAACTTAAGTGTATTTTTATAATGGGCTTTTCTAAAAAAGCATTTTGAAACTTTTCAAAAGGCAATGTAAACACTAATTTAGGCTGATAATGTATAGCTGGTGTTTTAATTTAATTTTTTGCCTTTACTAAAATATCACAAAAAAAGTTGTACAAAAATTGATTTGTCGGCAGTGAGCCGTTATGATAAATGCTGTTTTTTACAAGACAATACAAAAAATAAATGTAAAAAAGTACATCGGCACAATAATCTATCATTAAACATGTAAGTAAAGTTCTGCTAAATTTATTTAAATAAATTTAAAATAGTGGAACAGACAAGCTATATATAAAGTTTACTGTTTTTTAATAGTCGCCAAAAAAAAAAAAATATAAAATTGTGCACAACAGAGTTATTTTGCAGGATTTTTATACCGAAAGTGGCCAGTGTTTTTAAAAAAATGGTCGTAGAAACTATGAATTATTTTGTAGGTTAAAAAATTTTACAAACATTTTTACAAAAAAAAAAGTACCTACCGTGTTTCCCGCTGAGTTCGCGCGCGCGAATTGATCAAAATCCCAACATCAAATTTTTAACAAATATTTTGTATTTGACTCACAGATTCGCGCACTACTATATCGCGCATGAAATTATAAATGCACCTTATTTTTATTTATTGTTAATTGCGTAAAAGAAATTAACAAATTATTACAAATTACAAGGTTATTTCTTTTTACTTATTTAGTACGCGCATAAAAAAAGCTTTTTCGCGCGTGCGCAGGATACCGAGGGGTTCGCGCGAGCGAACTAAACGGCGTTCAACGGTGGATTAAGATAAAAATTTTACGCCACTTCCTTCTATAGCGGTTTACTCTGTTTTTTATATAGAAATTCAAGACCGGATAGTTTGTTTGCATATCGTATAGGCGCAACACGTCGCCGCAAGAAGTGGTCAGCTACTCGCCTAAAAGTTTTTTAATAATTTGAGTATTTTTTTACATCTAAAAACATCGATGCACGCTAAGGATAAAAATTATTTCAACATGTTTTTGTAGCAACCAACACTAAATTATGTTAACATACACAAGTGAAAAAAGTATACCAAAACAAAAAAAAAATTTAAAAAGAATAAACAAAGGCTGCTTACGTAAAATAATATAAGATACAGGATATCAGGCGCAAATATAATCGTGTAAAAAGCATATAAAATATTCAGGTAGGCAAAAAAAAGCTTTTTTGTATAGCAAAAGACAGATTTTATACTATAGTTAATTTTATAAGTTTTATTTGTGTACAAAAAAGAATCTGCTGTTCTATAACAGTTAAATATGCATATGAAAGTAAACACATGTGAATATGGTGACTCTTTACTGTATAAGTGTGCAACATAATAAAAAAAGTGTTAAATTTTTATTGCAAGTGTTGTTATAAAGCTGCTACGTACGCTATACATGCACATGCATAACGCCTCGAAGTAAGATAAGACAAATAAATATATTATAGAAAAATTTATGCTTTAAACGTCATATGTGTTGTAAAGTATTTTATAACTGCAAAATGCACGTCAAACCTCACTTTTTGGCTTATATATGATCTAAAAAAACTAAAATTAGAAGGAAATAGTACCAAAAATTTTGATTAAATTTTATTTAAAAAATACGTAAACTTATGACGTAAGAAATGGTATATATAATATATACTTTGTTTTGTAGTTGTAATTTAATCTAAGAAAAGGCAGTGCTGGAAACCAAAAAAAAAACTAAAAATGCTGCATATTTTGTTCTTTGTGTTATAATATTTAAAAAAATGTTATTGCAAAAACCTTGACGAAGTTTATTACTTCAACATACTGCTTCAGCGGGTTTAAAATCATTGTTGTAAACGGAATATAGCAAAAAAAAACATACTTTAAACATAATACTGGTTGTTTAAAGCAAAAAAAACGCAGTTTTTTTTTTTGTATATATACTATTTTACATGTATTTCTATCCTTTACTCTGTATATTTATCTTCTATTTTTCAACACTCTTAGAAATGCAGCGGTAAGTTATTTGCGCAAAAATTTTACTAGCAGAGTTCTTTTGTTACATTTCCAGAATTTTTTGATAAACATAAAGCTAACAAGATATATAAATGAACTAAAGTTACAAAAAATATATTAAAAAAATGATTTGTCACTTGCATTCTGTAAAACCTACAAAAAAGCTAATCAATAAGTCTTTTACATATGAAAAGCTATGTGCCGCAATTTTAATAAATTTTGATGTTTGTAATTTTTGCGCTACTTTAAATATTTTTTGCAGTTACAAACGCAAATGAATTCCTTTATACACCATAATCAACCAAATTGTTATCCGTACAAAATTTAAGGCGTTTGTAGGTACACAAATAATATTGCAAAGATCATAAAAGTGTTGAACGCATTGTTCGGTACACGAACTATACAGGGTGATGTTTTTTGCGAACCCATTAATGTAATTTGATTTTTTACGTCTGTATAACAAGAATAGATTTAAACATATAGATTGCAAAATTATACATATATAGATAACATGTATATGTTTAGGGTAAAAAACTTGCTTAGAACATATATTCATCATGCCTGTTAGCTATAAATTGACCAAGTGCACAGACTCGTTATAAATATCATTTACCACTTAATTATTACTCCATATGTAGCTATTAATAGACGTACGACTAGTCAACGTGCAATTGCTGTTTTTTGTCGACGTTTTTGCGTACAAAAAACATTTTTTCGCTAAAAGAGTAAAATATTAAATAAACTGCTTTGTACTGATATTTGAAAAATATTTGTAGTATGTTGAAAACAAAAATTTTGCATAAGGTACAAATATTTACAAGAATCAAAACATATTGGCATAAATTTTCAGGTTTTGAATAAAAATAAAAAGAGCGTTCGTTTTTATACTTTTTTATTTTGCAAAATTCCTTTTTTTCTTCAATATCTTTTTGTCAACAGGCTCTGTAAAATAGCAAACTACAACTTTCTAGGTAATTATTTTGGTTTTTATTCTCGCACGAGAAGAAAAAAAACCTTTGTATCTTTTTTTACAGTGCCTATTATATTTTCGTTCTCCTCATTAACCAATCCTTTGTAATGATGTCGTTTTTTTAATTTCTTCCCATTTAAAAAGACAAAATACCTAGGATGCTTTAATTGAGCATTCGTATACAAATTTTGTAAAGCTGCAAATATTACAAGAACAAACCGATATCGATTTTTGTGATGCTGTATTTGCAGTAAGATACAATTCATAATCTTATACAATACGACAATGGCGAGATTCTGCGGATCGCTTTTAGGCGAGCTCAAAACCAAACAAAGAACTGAACAGAGGTAGATGGTAAAATTTCTGCACTATGATAAAGATTTGATTACCAATTTTTTTAAAGACTGCAAGCGCAGATATTCAGTACGATAGGAAATCTATATATCAAGTTAGGAGAATTAAATATAGAATTTATACATAAAGATTCCAAATGTAAGCAATCATATATTCACCGGTTTCTAAAAAGAAACAATTTTTCCAATTAGAAGAATCACAAGCAATAGAATAAGTCGCAAAACTTCGATATTTAAGAATTCATGATTTTTGAAATTACATAAATTAAATCGGACAAGAAAACCTAGATTGTGTATTTTTAAACATAGCAAACATCCTTTTTTTATGAGATTCCGGGCAGAAAAAGTATAACATTCCGAAAACCTTAAACGTTGTTATCAGTCTTGATACGTGTCTGAGCCAGAGACACACTGCTGCCATTGCAGTTATATCAAATGGTAATAAACTGCATATTATGATTTATACAAAGGGGCAGAAACGGGGCGAAAAAACATGCCAGTTTACTGCGGCCACAATTGACTTTCGCAAGACGTAAGTTTATATATTGAAGACAAAGGCATAGACTATTAGTTATGTACAGATTGTCTTAATAAAATAATATTATAATTTAACACCTCATTCTTTCATTTTTTTCTAACATAACATTGTTGTTATATTGTAGCAAGACACACACTGAAACATCTGTCCAAAGATCATAATGCCCTTGGTAACAAAAAATTGTGATGATTCCGGGAAAAATTACAAGTCTTTTACAACCAGTAGATATCGAATATATGGTCCATTTAAACACTGGGTAAATGAAGAGTGGGCTAAGATTGACAATGAAAACGTGACACCTGCGTACAACGAATACAAAACCGCAAAATTTGTATCTGGGTCTAGGAAATTGACTACGAAAAAATGTAAAAAAATCTTTCCATGTTGATAAAAATGTGTTATAAAAAATGTAAATACAAATTTTCTAATATTTAAACTACTATATTTTTCAATAATCTTTGTCGAAAATGGTGAAAAAAGTTTTACAGTATTACAGCTGTTTTTTTGCATTGGGTTTATATTAAAATTATCAATCTCGAATATTTACCATTTTAATGTTATAAAGTATTGATAATTTATAATCTTGATAATTGCTAATATTGACAATTTGCTTATTGCAATATTTTTAATGTAAAACTAGAAGATGCTTTAACGTATTGTTAAAAAGTTTGAATTTTAAATCTTGTATCTTTAATCTTGAATCTTTATATGTAATTGTAAAACAATTGATGGAATAAAAATTGTAATTTATAATATATAATTTTGGTGATTTTCAATCTTGATCTTTCGGATCTTGATATTTTAGATCAAGTTTTTTTTTTCATCTTGACAATTTTGCCGTCTATAATACATAATCCTAGGTATTTTTAATCATGATATTAGTCCAGTCTCAAAAATATTTGCAAACGGTAAAATTTAAACATACTTTCTTTCTAATTTTAAATTAAATCTTCACTTAGGAATAAAAACATCTTATATTCTACATCTTTACCTAAAAGGTCTCTGTTTAAAATTTGCGTGAAATACACAGATTTTTCTTTTTAATTCGATCACTTAGAGATTTTATGTCTTTTATATATTTATATTTACTTGTTAAATCGTCAAAATTTGCTAAATTCTGTTTATTTTATTTTTAGGCAAATTTTAACTATTTTTATTTCCTATGTACATTTTATGATAGCAAGCTATATATGTTCAGTTTACATGGTGCATTATCTACTGGGAGATACGGTAAAACTTTTTTTTGTTTAAATATTTTATTTAAAAACCCAGTGCCAGTTTTCTTTTTTTTTATTTGTTATACTTATGTCCTTAAATTTTTTTCCAAGAAAGCTCTATCGGTCCTGTATCATAAGTTTGATTTTCACGTTTTTTTTAATTGTTTTTAAATAAAAACTAGTGTAAGATTTATCAATTAAATGTAATTTTACATAGTTTAAGCTTTAATCGATGCAAATCTATTTTAATATATTAGGCTTAATTTTTTTTTGTTTACCGCACACCTTTTTTAAATTTTCTATATTGTTTTTTATATATTTTCTTTTCATGTTTATATGTATTTTTTGTATCTTAACTAGTAAAACACGTTTTTCTGTTTAAAGTAGCATAATACGATTCAATTTTTTGCTTCGGTTTTTTGATTAGATTGCCTTGTTTTTGACCGTTACTTTTAATTGATTATTTCTTCTTTTAATTTTAAGGTCATCATCCGATAATTTATATAAATTGGTTCTATGTATCCTTGGTTGTTCCTCATTGTTATTTTTTAAAAATAGCTTTATTAAATATAGAAATTCATTTTGTACTTCTTTATTATGATGTAACTATTTTTTCGTATTTATATATATAGATTTTTAGTACCCATAGATGAGTTGAAGTGATAGAGCCGTGGATTTAAGTGAATCCCTTGAATCTATGTAAAGGGATTCCATTTTAACAGGATAAGAGGGTGGGATCAACAAATATTTAGAGCTGTACAAAACAGGATGCAGGGACGAATGCACCTTAACAATTAGGATATCGTTAAAGTAGTAGTAAGGGCGTATATTCACATACAGAAGTATGCAAATTAGTTTCTGTGATTGCAAAGAGCGAGCTTACAAGCATAGCGATAGAAGCCGGTGCTCCTAAAAACAAAATAATGTTGTAGACTCTAAAAATAGCGCCAAAAAAAAGTGATTTGTCTGTTGCCATTTTCAAAAAACACGTTAATTAATGAAAACATCGTAATAAACAAGTGGGTTCATCCTTTACGAGTTTAAATATTGTCCAAAGTATTTAGGAAGACAATAAACGGAGATAAATTTTTGAACGTGATTCAGGATATAATGTTGAGACAAGAATGATGATATTGGCTTTTAAGTTTTTCTAGGCTCGGAATAGAACATCAACTATATTTGAAGCTAGTGGTTGTTGCAGATAGTTCGCAAAATTTGATCAACTCTATACTTTTTATATGTAAAAATTTAGAAAAGTTTTTTCCGTTATTTTAAGTAGTAATTACAGGACGAGGTTAAAGTTGTAAGTAATGATGTCTAAGATGTATTATAAAAAAGCAGGATATAATTATACAATACTACATATTGATTAGAACATGGCTGTTGAAAACGCAGTAAAAAGAGTATTTGGGTTCATATAAGCCGATGAATAACCAATATTTCAGTTAAATATAATAAAGGTAGAGACAGCATAGTGATCTTGATTTACTGTACTAAAACAATAGTTTTTTGCTTTTAGATTATCTAAATGTGTGTAAATTTGGCTTATTTGCCTTTACATTTATTAAACGAGAGCTACAGTTTCAGAACTTTAATAGTCAAGAATAACCATCTGAAAAAACTGTTAGGGGATTTTATAGTATATTAAACTGCTTTTGCATGTTATCAAGGAGAAGATTCACTATAAAAAAAAAATAATTGTTTTGCCGAAAATGTGGAACTGTCTGATATCACAAACCAATGTACCGGCTACAAAAACAAAAAATCATAGCGTGGCATATGCCTATGAATATATGAAGTGTTATTACAATTTTAAACTAGCCACAGTTAATGAGTATCTTACAAAAAGACGAAGCATGTGTAAAAACAATGTATGTAAGTTTGTAGCCTAGAGTTGTTTAATTCTAATCTAAATGATTCAAAAGAAAAATAAAATATTTTTATTTTATAATTTACCCATTGTTATTGCAGTAAAACAATATTTGAATGTCTGTAATTAAAGAATGCATTGAAAATGTTAGTAGTTACTAAATTTACTTTTTTTATTTTATACTTTTCTATTTGTTTTCTTATACTGTGCTTTTTGTATTTTTTTTGTCAAATTTAGTTTTTTATACAAAACATACTACACACTTGTTTTTTTTTTGTTTTTCTTTTATTATATTTTTAGACTTTTTTTATTATTTTTTTTGTTTCTGGTGTTTTCGCTGTTATCGTCGTTGTTTTTTTGTATTTACTGTATTTATTATATTCTTAATCTTCTGATATTTGTAATTTTTCAAGTTTAAAAACAAAACTTTGTTTTTTTTTTAATTATTTAGATTTAAAAAATATACGTAGATATTTATTCCTTAACGTATATGACCAAACAATACAAAGAAATAAAAATTACCGAGTCATATAAAAAGGTATCTGATATATGAGAGCAGCAGAAATAAAGGGATTGGTAGAGTACAAGAAAGTGAAAACTATAAAATAGTAAGAAGTAAATAAACACTGGTTTCATACAAAAATTATCGAAGGTCTTCGAGTACGTACTCCGTAGGCAGATGCTAAAATCTACCTTTAGAAATTTATAAACAATTGCCAGTATTCGCCTGAAGATAATCACTTTAATAATCTTACAAATGGAATGCATAATTTCTAGTGTGGCGCAGAGAACGCAAACCAAAAAGTCTAGTGTGCATTATAAACCAATTATAAGATACTGGCACGATGAACACCGTTTTTTAAGTAATACCAGGCTTTTGTTACTTTTCGTGGCCAGAATAGATAACATGTTTTCCAATTGTGATAATAAAACATTTTACAACATAGTTATATGACAACGAAATAAAACAAAATTACTCCAAAGCAATACACAGAGTTAAAGATATGAATAAAAGCAGTTTGGACTAATAAAGTAAACGCTCAATTAGAGAAATGTCAAGACGAAACATATTGTGATGTCATTGACAAAATTAAACATATGGAATGCAGAACAAACAACAGATATACAAGTGTTAAATTGATACAAGAGAAAGACAGGTGCCTACAAAAAATAGACAACTGATGTTTCGCATGAACCTGGGCAATAAAAAAAAAGGAGAAGCGTTTTAGAGTGTTGGATATATCTGAAAGAAGACTACAAAGAGGTATTAAATGCACAGAAATACGACGAACTTGTGTAAAAAGGTAGCGCTAACGGCAGTCAATGCATAGGTACACCACGGCCCTCTGATATTTATACATCCGGATGTGACGTTGCTAAATAGATAAGGCCGTTTCGTACACCCCTTTCCAACACAGATATGCGCGAGATGACGCATTAAGGTGTTTAAGTAATTAAAAAAAGTGGCTATATGGCTAGAAAAAGGGTGCTATAAAGCATTAATAAACTTAATTTGATATAATCAAAAATAGAAAAACTAAAACTGGGTAGACAAAATACGGCAAAACTGAATATAAAAAGTCGCTTCGTATTTTTTAAAAAAGGGCGTATATACGCTTAATTGGGCAAACAGCTTTTTACGAAAAACATAGTAGGTAAGATTCTGCATATCTGAAATAGATTTTTGGTGTGTTTGATGATAATTACATAAGTTTACTGCGTCAAAAAAGTAAAAAAGACGTGTGAAAATAGTTCCTGTATACAATTGTTATATTGAAACAAATATTAATTGTTGGTAGTTCGTACTGGGTAAGGAAACAAGTTTAGAAACTAACAACAAAAAGCAAACCGACTACAAAAACTAGTAGAATGTGCCATAGACACACGTGGCGGGCCTTGTCGTAAACACACAAACAATAAAAAGTCACCCGGACCAAAGAGACTGTTCTTTTTCATTGCAAGAAACTAGAGACCTCAGAATTATCTAGAAGGCAAGTTCCTTTTACTAGAACCTGGTAGTGTTAACCTATATCAATTAAATGCGGCGGGTTGATTTTTTTTGGATATGACAAATCTCCATTTATCAATACAACTGGATGAATCGGTCATTTTAAAAATTAGCGAGCTATTAACATTTTACATCCGAAGAAAATTTGTACGACTATAGATCGCGCACATAGATACTTTTGAGTTTTACTAAACACAATGACACTAAAAAACGTTTTTAAAAAAAGATCTATACCAGTGTAACTTGGTGCTTTGGGGGTATACAAATTCGCATGTGGATTTACAAAAAAGGTATGCTATTAACTCTGGAAGTGCTTTTTTGGTATTATCCACGTGACTATAAACAGTATTCTTGTATTTGGAGTCCCCTTTAAAATACACGATAAAAATTTTCAGGAATATAAAAAGGATAACATCAATATAAGATAGAAAAAAAGCAAGTAAAAAGGAATAAAAGAAGAAAAAAAAGAATAGTTTATCAAGAAAATTATATAATACAATAGATTTTTTTCTCGCTTAAACAAGATAAAAGTTGTAGCAAATTATACGCCGTCTGAAAACTAGGCATTAGCTTTAAGCGCGTATCTAGGGTGTATTTGTTGAACGAAAATGTCTGTCGAACCGACCAAAAAGTGCAGTGGTCCTTCCTTATTCATTGTATTCAGCAAAAAAAAGAATTCGAATGGAAAATGAAACTGAAAATGTACTATACATTGTTAAACAGTGGTGTAAAGGCAGCACAAGGGGCATAGAACCTGAGGCCTTTGGCTTAAGGGGCCTCAAAATATAAATATTGATACTTTGCAAGCGTATTTAAAAGAGAAAAATTTACGGCAATATGTGCATAAAAAAAAAGTAGCGCAAATATTTTGCAGATAGTCTTATATACATTTAGATTGTTACAATTTGGTGTGCAGCATGTGTTCCTGAAGTTATATTATTAGTTAACTACATTAATTATTTTTTTTTTAAAATACTGTTTTGGTATGCAGGCTTACTCTGGTATATAAAACATTAAGTGAATGTTTATCCATTTAAATATTTAATAGCATAAATAAATACAGACGTGACAAAAAGGTTTACGCTAACAATATCACTTTGCAACAGTATATGTTAAACACATAAACACGCAATTATTTACAAAGTTTGGCAGTACAAATCATGTAATTATAAGGCAATCTTATGTCTTATGCTTAAGTGGTCTTTTTTATTTAGACAGCACTGTTATAAACCCATTTTCGTTTTAAGTAACATTTTGAACTGTGGTGCGAGCATAAAATATTTAGTTTTTAGTTTTTATATCGTAAATGCAATAAAAATACAAAAATTACATTGGTCTTTCTTTTTAGGTACAAATACATAATTGCAAAGTTTGCAGCTTTACAAGCACCTATATAGGTAAAATTTATTTTGTAAATGGTTAAAGACTTAAACAATATTTTATACTAATAACTGATTAAAAACAAGCAGCAGTGCTATATATTAATAAACAATATCAACAACAAAAAAAGCAAACTTCAACGTTGTTCTGCATTATCGGTTTGCCTCCAATGCAAAAAAGTGTTTTTTTTAGTGAGTCAGGTATATAATGTATGGTGTTAAAAGACTTTGTAAGAAATACGTGCGTAAGCATTTTTCTAGTGATCTCTTAAAATTAGAAAAAAAAAAAGTTAAAGCAGTCATTTGTGCAGAGCCAACTACTAAATTAACAGGTAATATATATAATTCATGTAAAAAATGTTTTGTCCATATATAAAATATATTTAAAAAGTATATGTACTATTTTTTGACTGCAATACTCACCCGCTCTTACGTATCCATCAACTTGATTTGGTAAATTGTATCAATTAAATAAGAAACTTGTCTTATGCAGCGTAAGAGGAAAACGAAAAAAAAAAACTTTTTTTATTGCAACGGTAGTTTATATATTGTTTGGAGATGTATCAGTAAAAAAAAATGTATATTGAATTTTTTTCAAATTATAAAAAAAGATTAAAATTACATTAGCAAATAAGCATTGAAAATTAAAAACAAAAAAAGTGTCATACCTACAAAAAAATTTTCTTTGCATAGTCTTATACTTTTTACACAAATAATTACATTAAAAATATATGGTCAAAGATTAGCAAAGTTATTATCACATTTTAATGCTAGAAACAAATTTCATGGCCAATCCAAAACATATTACGATAAAACCGATGCTAGTATACAAAAAATACTATGTATATGCTTTTTTTGATTTTTAATAACAATCAAAACATAATGATCTGCATTAAGAAAAAAAACTATCAAGAAAAAAATTGATCAAAGCACATAGTTTTAAAAAAATAAGTATATGATACGAGCCTGTCTTAAAAAAAGGACCTTCGGGCCAGATATTTGTTAATCCGCCCCTGGCATTCGATACATTCTAATAACCTAAAAATTGGAACCGAAAATGCCTGATTTTGACAAAACATTTTTAGATGTGACGAAACAATAAACACTGATAAGGAAAATTAAACGGCAACAACATGACCCGATAGCATTCATATAGAGGGCACAATGATAAACGTACTATTATTGCCGACAACCATGTGAAAAGTAGAAGCGGTTTTATGAGGCATAGCAAAGCAGCTGTAATATGCAAAGAGCAAAAAGTTTTGTAAAATAACCGATTATCAGCCAATTACTGAAATAGAAAGAAAGAAGAGTTCGGCTTGTAAAGAGCTAAAGACGGCTTGCACTACTTGCTGAATATACGTCAGACGCTCAAAACTGTATGGGCAAGAAAAACATTCAACCGGACGCTTTTAATCGGATTCAAAGGCAAATGACGAGACTGACACTGAGAATAATAATTAAGACTACAGTAGTTGCAAAAATAATAACCTAAAAAAGACAATTTGGAGAAGTTATAATAAAAACAATCGTACTGAGATATTAAAATCTTAAATATCAAAAAGAATACAAACATAACAAAATATCTGTATAAATTGCAGAGACAAGAAAGTAAAATGCATCTTAGACAGACATAAGAAAGATATTGATAAATGTTTGTATTTCCAAGTTTCTGCATCAGAATTGGAACTCAAAACGGTATGTGCAGGCGCAGTGACCATAGCAATGAGTACGATGAAATTGTCTAGAGTTCATAAAAAATAGACGAGCCATAGTGCTAGTTGATTTTTAAGCACAAAATACTTGCAAAACTAATAGCAAATAATCAGCTGAGACAAAAATGAATTTTCTAGTCGAGATTATAGAGCCATTCTAATGTTAAAATTTAAAACTTGACAATGGAAAGAAACTTAGAAACAACAACGTGCATAAATATGACAAGGGCACGTTATATCAACTTAGATAAAATTTGCGTTATAATAAGCCGTAAATGGATGTGTAGAACAGCAAACAGAACTTAACCTGAATCTATTAAATGCATGAAAAAGAATGACTGGTATTACAAATGACCAGAGCCGTGTCAAATGTTAATATAATTGCACCAAGAGCTTGCAAATTGTCGTTTTTTAGTTGCAACACCCCCGATTAACTACAACAAAATATTTATGAGGCAAGTTAAATACTTTAGATAATTTAAAAAACAAAAAGACACAGATAGAATTACAAAAGGTGGACACGTGAAATTAAGAAATGCCTGCTAAGAAAAAATGGGTAACGAAGATGACAGAAAGGCACAAATACAAAAAACATATACGGGAACGTGGCCGAAATAAACACCATGTAGGCGGAAAAGTATACAAGACACACGGTTTGCAAAAAAAGCACGTTTTACACATGAAAGGCTAGAGATAATTGACTAGATCCAATTAGAACAAACCGATTTTAAAAGATAAATCCTGCGAGGTATATAAAAAGTAATTTATAGAAAAAAAAGCTTTTTAAAATGGATGGATTAATTAAATGGATATAAAAGCAATAAAAAGAAGAAACAAAATATACGATGGATTTGCACAAAAAGAAAAAAAGCCTTACCGTAGCAGCTTCGTCAGCTAGGAGCAAAATCCAAATATAGGCATATTTTTCGAAAAACTGTAATGTTTTGGTTGTATAAAAATAAAACGTATTTGCATAAGGTCAACCTTGATTTTTTAAGTAAAGGCCTTTTTACACCTTCTTTTGTAATTTTTAACAGTTTTGGATCTCCCCCTGTTTGTAGTGAACACTCAAATTGGATGTTCGTGTTTGGTAAACATATCAAATGTACCATTTTTCAGCCGGCATGCTTTGTTATTGATTTCTGTATTCTGATTATAGATCTATAAAAAAAAGTGTACGAAAATAGCTAAATAAAAAAAAGATAGAAATAGCAAAAATAAAAAATGGTAATATACTGTAATAGAAATCTAGTTTAAAATCAAATCAACCTATAAAAATAGCCAAGCAAAAAAATTTTAATTATGTTTTCAAGACTTGAAACAAAAGTGAAATAATATGTAAAAAAGCTAGATTAAAAAAAACATTGGCACGATCTGTCAATACTAGGGTTTTATAATAAAAGATTAAAACAGAAGTATAACAACATCATGAACAGTAACAAAACACGCTTCGAGAAAAAAAAATACTTTTACTTGCAGTTATTGTGCTAATATTTTGGCCATAGTTATTACACATATTATAAAATCTGTGAAAAGTTAAATTTGGCGTGCGCAAAGCACAGTTAAACAATAAACGCATGCATGACACTAGTAAAACATAGTACTGAGCAGTTAAGTTTACTTTACACATAAAAACAGTTTTCACATTTTTAGTTTTTTCGTAAATGATGAAACAACGCACAAAACCAAAAGCTTGTTAAACGGCGAGGTTTTGCTAAGTTTTCTAAAAAGTCTCTTTAAAAGTTTTTACCAACATGAAATTTATATACATCTTAAATATAATCTGCGCGGTTATCGATAATGCGTTTACCACAAACATATTTTGTTTTTTCATACGATTAATTTTTCTAAATTTTGTTTTTTTTCAGTTCAAAAAAATCTTTTTGTTTTTAGTACAATATTTTCTTGTTATTTATGCATCAAACATACAATTTTATACGGTTTAACAGCATAAACTTGTTTTTAGCATAAGAAAAACTATAAAAAAACAACCATATATGGAACAAAATATTCGTTTGTGACTATATATGCATGGTATGCAAATATGGATGCAAAATATAGTTTTTTAATTTTTTAAGTTGTGCATTGATTCATTTTTTCCAAAGGTTGTAATATTGAATTTAACCCTAAGCTTCTACGTTTTTATACCTAACCACTTCTATTTTTTTTTATTGTAATTAAATGAATGTGTATGCCTATTTAATATAGTTCGTTTTTTAGCTGTTATCGATTTAATATCTTCTTGTTTAAATATGAGAAATATACTTTAGATGTTCTTATTAACCAAATTTTGTTAGTTATTAATAGAAACTACCTTTATTTGTTCAGTATTTTACTATTTCGTTTTTTTTTTGTTGATTTCATCTCTTTTTTCAATAAGTTATTTTAGTAACATTTTGTATAAAGATCTTTGGTCAGAATCAAAAAATCTAAAAAAATCTTTACCCGGGTAAACAATGCCAAATTTTGATAGGTTTTTTGGGCGCAACTTTTCAATTTTGGTGTTTTTTACAAAAGGGGGTCAAAAAACATAAAACGGGGTGATACATTACACAAGGGTGTAAAAAAAGGCATTTACCGTGGTTTTACACACTTTTATGTACTTTTTGTCTAGAAAAACGTATGAATACAGTTCGCATTTTCCATGTTTTTTTATTTTTCAGATCTGTTTACTTTAATATATACATTTAATTTTTGGTTGCTTTTATAAACATTTCTATTCTTTATATCACGAACCTTTTTTATTTTGGGTTACTGTTGATTTGTTTAAAAGCATTAGCAGTATTTCTAAAATTAAAATATGTGAACAAAATCTGTTCTCCTTTATATTATATTATTTAATTTTTTATAATTGGAATATATTTTCTCCTTTTATATTTTAATGCCCATAAATATTCATTTTGAGCTGATAAATAATAGATTGTAGCAACACACACAGAATTTAATAATGGTGCAAATTGACGCCCTAATATTTTCTACATCTATTGCGTCAATTCGCCTCCGGAGGCGAAATGACGCTAAAATTCTCCACGAAAAAACTCGCTTTGACTCGTATACGCGGAAATTCGACGCTTAGCAATGACCAACACTAAAACATTAGTAGCATGTAAGCAGTGGCGTAACCAGGGGGGCAAAGGGGGCAAATGCACCCCCCCCCCCCTAGTAAAACTCACGCCTGATTTAATGGGGGTCCTTTTTTGGGGCGTATAAAACCTCCAAAAATCATACTTTTGCAAAATTTTTATATTTTAAATTTTCTTAGAATTTTTTCATAAAAAATAAAATAAAAAAATTATGTTGTTTTAGCTTATTTCTTGGTTTTTGCCCAATCATAAACAATACTGGTTAC
>JAQFYM010001942.1:0-27399 GCA_034694785.1 Agrenia bidenticulata | reverse complement strand
CAACATATATATGAGACTCAATATCTTATATACATTTAAGTAATAAGAGAGCCACTATTAAAGTATATTATTAGAAGTAAAGCAAAAATCTATTCATTAATCATATAAAAAATATAAGGTCAATATGACTAATGTCTTCTTCTTTTGATAATCGTGGATTTTCTCCACGGAAAAATGTGCTTAAAGCCGGTATTTGTAAATAAGTTATAATCAGATTGTAGTAATATGTAAAATATTGTGAAGGAAATATAAAAAAATGTAAATCACATTTTTTCCCATAGTAATTGACCGTTTATATCTTAAAATATTAAAATTTAAAAGATAAATATTTGGCTACCATATATAGCCAATAAAGGGGGAACTGTTGTAGACGTGGTTCCATATTATGGCCAAAACATATTCGTGTCCCCATGCGTATATTATATAATAAGTTTCTTTTTCTTATATTTTGGTAATAAAACAGACTTCTAAAAAAATTGTGCAAAAACACTGTTTTTTAATACCAAAACACCAAAATTTACAGGTTTTGTGTTTTTATTCATAAATATAAATGCTTTTTATTTTTTAACTAAAATTTAAAAAACACGCGTAAATGCAAAAAGATGACAACTAATCTTGTACGAATAAACTTATAAAAACCAAAACATAGATTAAAAAAATATATTATATAAGCTGTTAGTAGTAAATAACACTTAATCAGACATAATTGACGACCTTTTTTCGTTTGTATGTTCTTTTATTTTTAATTAATCAGATAAACACTTTTCTGTCTTTTAGTCACAAGAAGGCATATTAAAAGAATATATTGTAAATTACCACATGTAAGTATCATAGAATAATAACTGTTCTGGGTGTTATTTATTATATATTATATTCGGGATAAGTGCCTAAATACCCATTTTTTTGCTATAAGTGAAATAAATACCCATTTTTATAGTAAAAAAGAGAAATAATACCCATTTTTGAAAACATAAAGGAATAAATATTCATTTTTAAAAAATCATACGGAAATACGTATTTTAAATACAATTCATATGTACCATAAATAAAATGCAAATAAACACCAGTTTCTCAATAATACGAAAATAAAAATCATTACCAGTTTAATGCCAAAAATAGAAAAAAAGACATATATAAAACGACTCAAAAGAAAACAAGTTTTATGAAATCCGAAACTATCGATATTTGCATTTCTTTTTGATGTGTGTGCAATTATATAGTATTCTGCATAAATTCTCCATATGAAGTTTTCCTTTTAAAATCAAGGACGAAAAAAGTTAAAAAGAGTGAAAAGCAACTGAAAACTAAAATTAAAGACAAAACGGCAAAAAAATTGTATAAATATAATTTTTAAAACAAATGGTGTGAAGAAAAACTAATTTACACAACCTACAAACTTTAAAGCATCTTATAAGACAAAAGATATAATGCAATTACTTTTAACAGTTTTTTTTTAACCGTACTTTCCACATGTTTATCCCCGTATTAGTAAAAACAATTTTAGGGCGCATTATTTATACATGCCTACCATTCAATACTTTAATATATATTTAGATGTAAATTAAAGAATAATATTATACTTTACCATCGTTCAATGAGTGTGTGACTATAACTGTATAAAAAGTGTTACATATAAAATTGAAAAAACGAACAAAATAGTAGATAAGTATATCTAAACAGATTTATGCTAGTAATTACCAAAAAAAACAGTTTCTAATGATATACACTTGAGTTTTCTTTGCCTTATTAATATTTTATATTATTATTTATGGCATGTAACTGGTAATGATTTTTATTTTTGTTTTAATTATTAAACCAGTGTTTATTTGCATTTTATTTATGGTTCATATGAATTTATTTTAGATTCGTATTTCCATATGATTTTTTTAAAAATGGGTATTTATTCCTTTATGTTTATAGAGTAGGTATTATTTCTCTTTTTTACTATAAAAATGGGTTTTTATTTCACTTATAGCAAAAAAATGGGTATTTAGGCACTTAGTCTATAATATTTAACGCGATAATAAATTAATAAATTATAAATACGTTTTTGCTGACATAACTAACTAAATGCAATAAATATTGACAGGTTCAGAGAAAAAAAAAATTTTAGTCTTGCAAAAATTGTCTTAATACCAAATTAAATATCAACTGTTACTATGGGTATCTTTTTCTATTAAATTCTGATAATCGATAAACCTTTTTCATGTTTTACTGAGATTTTATAGCAAAAAAGTATATTTTTATAGCACAAAGTTTACACAAGTTATTTATCTATACTTACCCCAAGTGAACAAAAAATTTTTATTTAGATAAATAAAGTTTATAAAATCTTTGATTTTGGAATTGTTAATATTTTAATTTCTCTTTTTAAAAAAAATGTAGAGTTTACTTAAAAATAAATCTGTAGGGGTTTGCAGTTTCTATATACCGAAACTTAATTTAATTAGTTAAATTATATCTGCCTTTAAAAAAAATGAAAATGTTTTTTTAAGAAATAATATAAATGCACATACCGTATTTTTTTGTATTCGAAAATTAGATTTTTGTCATTAAACTATTATTGCTTATAGGGCGAAAGAATAGAACAGAGTTTAAAAAAATGTTATTTTAAAATGATATTTCAAAAAGTTATGACAAAAATTATAAAAATTTATTTAGACTAATTTAGACTTGCAAAAACGCAAAAAAACATAATTATAGTAAAAAAAGAGTTTTAACTATAATTAAGTATTGAATATAATATAAAGAGAGTGTTTATACTTTAAAAGCGAGTTCCCAAAAATTTATATCATTATTTAAGTTACATTTAAGACAAATGTTTTGCGAAAAAATGCGTTAATGTTATTATTATGTTGATTTTTGTCTAGTGCAAATTATTTTAGATGCAAAAGCTATCGCTCGATGTTTTTATCCAATATTTCTATATAAATAAATTTGCCCAAAAAGCATTTCTAAAAGACAGAAAATTACACACGCAAAAGGATATTTTAATAAATCCTTAATTTAAGCAATTTTACATACTTGAATTGTCTTTAACATTTAGAAAATATAAGATTTAGCATAATTCTTTTTCCGAATGTCTTGGGACATAACTTAATGTGTTTGTTTTACTTAACTATAAAATATATACAATTTTTACAGTATTTTTTTGATATTGATAACTATACCATAAATTGTTTTTTGTTTATGCGAGCTGTCATAAAAAAATGCAACGTAAAATATATATTGTTATATTCATAATACAACCAAGGTATTTTTAAGCAAAGCTACTTTTTTATCATCCAAACTTAAGATAAATTTTCATTTGCCGAGAATCCCCGGGTGCCGGTGAAAAATTACTAGGTTCTAAATATGCATTTTTTGTAAATAAATGTTAACCGCGGATAAACCCTTACTGTATTTTATTGTTTTGGCCATAAAACATATGTAAACTTAAATTACTGGGGATTGCGGGTTGGATTTATTTAAAATTTGCAACTCTATATTTAAATTTGAATTTGAATATTGAATTACACCTAAAGACTGCGAATACCTAGTTAGATAATTAAAATACATTATTTAGTTAGTGCAAGTGTTGCAGATAGCACAAAAATGGTTCATTTGTCGAAATAAACGACATGTTGGTGTTATTAGTAAAAACTTGCATTCTTTAAATATATTTTAGAATATTTAAAAATGCAAAGTTGTATATTCAGAAATTGATAATTTTATGTTTTTAGAATACAAGCATATCAGTTCTTCATTAGAATTGTATAATTTAAAAAATGCAAACATATATGAAAATAAGATGCCCCATGTGCACAAATATTATATTTAAATGTTAATTTATAGTTTATATTCTCTTTTACAGGTTTTATAGGTAGGTTTTTTACTCTATGATATTTAGAATTTTTTTTTCAATACTATATGGGTTCAAAAGTATTGATATAAGAATCAGGATGTTCTATAAAAAAAATGCGTAAGATTCAAATAAATTAAATTAAAGTGGGGATAAATTTTTGAAAACCTCAAAAAAATACACACTCTACTGGGGATCATCTCAATTATGGGGTCCTTGTTTTGGGAAAATTTTTATAATTTGACGCAAAATTAAAGTGTAAAAAAACTACTTTTTTGTACATTTCTGTGTTTTAAATGAGCTATATTTTTGTTTTATCAACCACAATAATGCAAAATATTCACCCAGTGGATGTTATACTCTAATAAACTACTATAAAGGTCATAAACAAGTATTTATTGTTTTTTACATTTATGGTTTTAAAATATTTTTATAGTATTTTATTCCGCTTTTTTAGCCTTTTTTTTTACGCAAACTAAGGCTTCTTAAGCAAAGTAACCCCCGTAAGTGAAGATACTATAATTTATATTCGTCAAAAAATGGCATATTATGGACAGCAAAATTAATAAAGATATTTTATGTAGTAAAAGGTGGGAGATAGCGTTCCCTATACTTTTTTCGTACTTTACCAAGATAATTGTTATTTAAAACTTTACTTAAAACCTATTGTCGTATATAACATAAAAATTACGTTTTACAATGGCATTAATTTATTAAGGAATATAATAATCAGGCACGTAGCCAGAAACCAAAATTCGAAAAAAGAGGGGCCCCCAAACCTATTTTTTGATAAAAAAAAGTGGCTTTTTACAAAAATGTTATAAAAAGAAGTAAAACCTATTTCGGTTAACACAGAAGAATAAATGAAACGAACAAAACAAATATATATTTTAAAAATGATTTATAATCAAATAATTTACAAAAAAAGGCGAAAAGGGGGGCCCCCTAGGTACGGGCCCCCCCTTCCTACGGGCTCGATAATTATATCTTTTATTGGGGTTACTTTGGGTTTTAAAAACTTTTTTTATCATCTTGTTCATGTAATAGGGGTGACTGTTAATTTCTAATTTAGTATTATTTTATGTAGAAATGGCTTGTGATAATCATATTCAACAATCTTTTTGGACTAAAAGTGTCTCTTTTTGCTACTGCGACATATTATCCAGGAAAAAAAAACTATCTTCCTGTTAGTGATTTGCAGTATACGGGATATATGAGATTACTATACACTTTATTACACTTTACCGTATAGTGTACAGTAAAGTCATATATTTTTTTACATCTTAAGTAGACATTAAAAAGCCAAAACTTGCAAAACATTAATGCACACAATGCTTTTAAATTGAAAAATTAACAAAATGACTAGCGCTTATCATATATAAACGACTTTAAAGTGTTAAAAATGGGATTTCTACTGCAAAAACCATATGGAGTTTGTTACCCCTTTAGCTTACCGCAAAATGCAAATGAATGTAAAAAATTATAAAATGGATTATCTATGACATTCAAATTGCGTTTTTTATCAAAATAATTTTGGCTGTCAGAAAATTATTTAAAAATAATTTATTTGTTTTTTTACTAAGTACATAATGGAATAGAAAGCTAGACTAGCAAATTGGTAAAAGTACTGTCACGAAATCGAGTATTTTTACAGTTGGGCTGAATAGTTTGTAGAATAAACCTTTTGAACTTAATTTAAGTTAAGTTTGCTACGTTAACTGTCTTTAATGATGATAACATGAAATTTTTGCTGGTAACAGTTCTAAGTTACCTAATTAGAATTATATATGGTACTTGGATCCGTATTTTCTAGTCACACAAAGAAATTTATTTTTATTTTATTGTAGGTTAATATAAACATTTATGTGTTTTACCTATTATTTTGTATCGAGCATACTATAAACACGACAATTGTTAATAGAAATGTATCTTTCTATCATTTTTTTACTTTTTTTAAGGTAAAATTTCTGCATTTAGCTAGAAGATCACTGTTACCCTTATATGGGTTAAAATATACAGAATACCAAAGCAGAAGGTTCTGGTAACATAATATTTTATTCTAAAAATAGAATAACTCGAAATATACAAACATTAGTCAAAGACACTAACAATGTATAGTAATTTTACTATACACTTACTATACACTTACTATTCGTATAGAACTATACCGTATAGTAAAAACTACGATCCCTAGTTTAAAAGTATAATATTTAAGAGAGTCTGCATTTTAAAGACTAAACAATTCCATGTCAAACAAAAGACTTAATCTAAAATATGTTAAAGAAATGCTCTGAATACAGCAAGTGAAATTTGATTCAACGATAAATATACTAGAAAGAAGTTTTATTTGTACCTTTTTGTCAAGTTCTATTTTTTTATTGTTAGGTTTAGAGATTCAATAATTTAGCAATTGTGTAGAACATTGGTTTACTGTATTTTGCATAAAAATCTATTAGGAAAAAGAAAAAAAATGTAAACACGAGATGATGTATACAAAACAAATGTAGCATTTGCCCGTCAAAATACTGTCTGACCCTCTCCCCGTTAATTTTTTTTTTGCTTATTACCGGGGCATTTATTTTTAGATTCCGTGAAAAAAAAGTATGCAATATATTGACATATGAAAAACATAGAAAAGATATTTTTTGTAGAATGGTCATGTATAAATAGTAGCAGAGGTTTTTAAAAGCCTTTTCTTTGTAGAATTATTTTGTAGTGTAACGTTAGTTATACAGATTCTATCAGAAGGTGCGCCCGATGGGCCATTGGCTATTTAAAAAACAAAAGAGTAGATATTTGTAAAAAAAGTATTTTTAAAATTGACATATAAACTTTAAAAGAAAAAACACTGCAACGAACAAACCTGCAAATGCCTAAGAAAAAACATTGCAGTAATATAGGAACATTTTTATATGTTTTTAGCCATTATACATTATTTTTTGTATCATTTATTATTTTTTGTGTCCTTCTAGTATGTTTTTTTTTAGTTCATGTTTACGTGATAACGCAGATTGCCAACCAGCTTTTACTGTATATACAACATATACCAATAAAAAAATCGAAACAAAAAAGTAATTGCCGTTCTAATATAAAACATAAAAAAGTCACTTTTTGTAAGCCATATTTATTATTTTGGTGAAATATAATATATATCAACAATTTTTTTTTGAATAAAAAATTGGTAACGATTTTTTTTTTAAAAAATAACGTTAAAAAAATTGTTGTTATGCAAAAATATTTAAATATATGTGGTATGTACCTTTTTTTACTTTTAATATTGCCTATGCACGTGATAACTCTGTTATAGTTGTTAAAAAAATTTTAAGAAAAAAATATCTATAAAAACCTTTTTTTTATGTAACAAACAAGTAAATTTGTTTTGCGTACAATTTTGTAAATGGGTCCACGAAGCACAAAGACTTAAAAATGCAAAACAAAATTAAAAAACGTATAGAATAAGTGCAATGATGCACAAAAAAATAATTTATTGTTTATTACACAAAACAACCTTCTAAATAATGATTCGCCTGTTAAGCATACTCAAAAACTTTTCTTACAACAAAAAAAAGCAAAAATTATGGTCATGACTTCAATTTGATCGGACTCAAATAAAAAATGGTTAAAAACGTTTTGCATGTTTCATTTGCCGTTTTATTATTTACTGCTTAAGCCATTCCGCGTTTTTATAAAATATGTAATTGCGCTTGCTCAATAAGGGCTATTTTTTATCTTGGCATATATGTTTTTGTATAACATTTAAGCGTTTCTTACGCCTAAATTACACCCTCGTCAAATCAAAGCCGAAACAAATGATTTATACACATTCTTGTTGACAAGTAAAATGAAAACATCAATTAGACGGTGTTCGACGCAGAAAGCCAAGAATCTTGAGACTGCAGGTCTAGAACGGTTAAAGATAAAAGGTATTAAAAAAACAGCATGTATGATCTTCGACAGTACACTGGGTCTGTCATATCCATGAATTCACAGAAAAAAACGCAGCGATGCATTTCGATTATTTTTTACTGATCAATAAAAGCAGTGTATTTCTACAAGAATGGTTAAAAAAGATATCCGAAGGAAGACAAACAATGAAAAACAGTATTAAGTAGAATTGATTACGATGAATTGTAAGTTTTTATTGGTATTTTATTATTCGTTTTGTAAAATAAAACTCTGAAACTATCGGGATATTTCAGTACAGAGAAATAGAGTTTAATGTATTTAAAGCAAGACAAATGTCTATAGACAGATTCATATTTATTCATGGTAAGTTTTCGTTTGTTTTCCCACACAGATATTAACAAAGAAGAAAAAATTATAAGACGGCCAAAAATCGTGCAATATATAACTAGTTTATTTATGACAAATTTTAATCTAGTACATCATCTTTCAAAAGACTTTTTATTATGCAAATACTAAGAATAACCAAAAAAAAGTATATTGCGCCGTCCCTCTAGCGAAATTCGGATAAAAAATCCATTGTAGATGTTGTTCTACTTTCGCCTATATGCTATATTATTAGATTTGTGGGGGGGGGATAGACTTCCCTTGATCTTGTGACAAACCTTACTAAAGATTATGCTGGAGCGTATAGAATTATTCATATGGAAAACCTCTATAATTATATTGAGTATTTTACACAATTACTTTAAGGGCGAAATCCATACAAACGGCACTCTTCGATTTAATCGTTGCGTATTCAATCTGTTGTATTGGAAGTGAAAACGTAAAAAAACAAGCAAACCCTATATATTTACTATAGAAATATATTTTTTTAATTTTAATGATAAGAAAAATGTGCATTTTATAACAAAGGAATATAGATCTGAAAAAATACCAGTTTAGAAAGTCAGCCTAACATAGAAAAAAAGGTACTAAAAGGAACAAAACGCATGACTTCTCAGGATAAGCCTGCAGCTATTTACAAGTTAATTATATAAAATACACATTGGACCAACTATACCAACGGTATTATACTTAAATATTATACGAATAACCAGAAGTTTAGAAACTGAAACTATCAATCCAAATTCTTACGCAAATCCTACACAACTCTTTTTTTTATTTGGGATGACAATACCGGCGTTAAAAAGACAAGGCGGACATTAACTAGTAATTTAACTAGGACAACTTTACAATTTTATCCATAGTTTACTTACCAAATTGAACATCTTTGTAATATAAAACAATATTCAAGAACGTGCTATATTTGCAAGAAACCCGAAATAAATAGCGTGACAAACCATTTGTGTACTCAGTGCGATGTTCATGTGCATTCCAGGGCCTGTTTTGAATTATTTCAAAATTATAGCAATAATATAAAGCAAAATACTATAAGAGAAAAGGGAACTTCTGCTTACAAAATCTAAAATAGCACATAACAAGGAGGATCGTAAACAAGGGAATATGACTGAGGCTGCGTTACATCGCATAAAGAAAATCGGCGTTTCCGTATTTTAGAAACCAAAATCCGTATAAATTTCTTTTTTTGGAATATGTCAAAAGAGTATCTAAGTGTAAGTTTATACAAAACCATACCAAGCAATAACAAATTATTTTTTTGAAAGTATCTTAAAGTTTATATATTTCTTGAAAATATTCCAAAGGCCCAAAACGATGAAAATTTTAAGTTTTAAAAAATACAGTAATAAGTTTGGCGTAAAAAAATTTTATTTGTAATAAATGTTAACCTTCTAGAACTACAGTATATTTGTCCGTTCTGTTTTTTTTTTAATTATAAAATGTGCTAATATTTATTTATATTTGGCTGATATCTTTATTTATCTGTTTATGATATGTATTTTTTATTTTCTTTTGTTATAAATAGTAATTCACACTATCATAAATTGTCAAAAAATGCACAACAATTTCATTCTCATTCTTACTAATTTTTAATGCATTTTAGTCGTTTGTTTAGTATTCCGTACCCCAAAAATTCTAAGCGTGGTTGCGAGCTTCTATGTTTAAGTAATTAATAGAATTATCAACTATTTTAGTTTATTTTTTCTCTAACAGTGCAGCGAAGCTTCCAATAACAACGCAACATATATATGTCTTTTTTGCTTTTATTCTATATTTTTAACATCTCTCGTGAATTTCCGATAAAAGCCGATCTACTGTTGTGTCTTACGACGATAATTCTCCTACAAAGGGGTACAAGAAATGTATATACCGACAAAAAAGTCACATACAGTTAGAATCGAAATACGTGTCAATGCGAATTTGTAATATGGTTATTGTAAACATAGGCTGGCATTTTTTTACGACATTTACGCAAGGGCAGTTTATTTATGCAGTATGGTAATATTATTGTTGTTGCATTTATCGATATATGTATTTTTCAAGTTTTGTATTATCTTTTATTTTTTTATATTTGAATATTAATACTTTGATTTAAATCAGCAGGCAAACTGGGTATCGCAAATTTTGTTTTTTTTATGTTTTTTACAACACAAATATGCATACAAAAAATAACAATGGGTAGGTCATTAATAAGTTTATACCCGTCAATCCCTTTTTCCTTTCTAACTAAATGAAAACAGCAGTTTTATATACTTTAAAGTAAAAAGTTTTTATGCATAAATGTTTTTTTTTTCTCAACATTTACAGACATGCAAAAAACCACACCTTCTTAATTTGTTTTTTAAAGAACTTTAGTTTTGCAATAAAATGGGCCAACTTTGCAGATATTAAGTGTAACATAGAAATATATGTAAGAAAATACAAAAATTAAAATGTGCAAAGAGTTTTTATGAAATTTCATGCACTCTAAGACTTTTTTGCTTTGCCTAGATAAAACCTCAACAAGAAGTATTAATAAATCAACAAAAAACATATACATTAAGTTTCATTTTATACAAATATTGCAATAAAGGTGTCTTGCTAGAAACTAATACCTTCCTTATTTAATTAGGGTGTTTTATATTTTACAGCCTAAAATTTGTTGGAGTTGTTAAAAAAATATCATGTATCAATAAATGTCCTTGCACAAAAAAAACTTTAAAAACGTTTTTGAGCAAGATTTAATATGTTTATACTCTCATTTACATTTCAATATTTATAAAAAAGTATTATTTTTGTTTTTTTAAATTGACCAGAAAAAAAACGGACTCTTTAAAGATTCAAACATTTATATTGTCGCCAATAACCTTACAGGCCTTTGTAACACTTCTTTAATTGTAAAAAGTTATTCGATGTAAACTTGTAAAACGAGTTACAGTACACCTTAACGATGCACTCGTGCAGATTAGTGACAAAATGACATACTCGACACGTTATGTGTATAAGTCTGTTTACACTGCACTTTTTTGTAGTACTGTAAAAAAATATTAAAAGTAAATGTTAAATTTATTACATTTTTATTTTTTTCTGCCAAGCAAACTTGGCCGAATGTAAATAATTATAGTTTTTGCTTACTACAATAGTTTTCTATGCGAATATATGCTCGTATGCAGATAATTTAGACAGAAATGCATAAGTGTGATATTTTACTAGTTTCTTAATAAACGGCGTGTCTTAAAAAAAGTTGTCGCTGATTTTATCTATAGAAAAATCCTACCAGAAAAAATCTATAATTCGATTTTTTTAGAAACAAACTAATTTTTTTTTTCTTGTAAAATATGTTTTTGATATTTGGTTTTACTTAAATGTGCACTAAAAACATATGTTTCGCAAATTTATGTATCCATAAAGTCCTTTATGGGTATTTTTCCGTTGGATTCTCATAGAGATTTTTCTTTTTCAGGCTGGGAAAAATCTCGTTTGGTGAGAATCTATATAGTGATTTTATCGGCTTATCTTATTAAGGAATATCTCTATAGAGATTTTTTTGGGACACGTCTTTTTATCTTATAAAGATATCTAAAAATAATTTGCTGTAATTTTTAACAATGGCCTGAGCTCATTTTTCCTGTGCTTAAGTCGGGTAAAGATATCCTGTAATTCTAGTTATAATTAACACATTTCGCCATTATATGCGTTGAACTAAAAAGATTCTAATTGAACCAATTGTTTACAGATACTAAAGAGCGTCATACACAGCAGTTTAACTATGTTTTGTATCATTTGCCCTTTAAAATATTGTTTAATTAGGATTTTTGTATAATTGCGGCTGGCTTATCACGCTAATTTTGTTTTTTTTTCAATCATTAATTCAAAGATTATGTTTTAAAGATATAAGGGCCCGTTGTATTTACATTTGTGCATGTTTTGATACAAAAAAACTTTTAAGCACCACGTTTTTTGTGTTTTTTGCTATGAGTATATAATATTTTACGTCATTAAACATGCGTGTCGTTTATGGAAAAAAATTTACAGTTGTGTCTAAATATAAATACATAAAAGTATCAACACTTAACATGAATTAAGTCAGGAACATTTTTAAATTCTTTGGGGATGACTAGCTTATTTTTTTTTGACAAAAAGATGTTGATCTTAGCTAAAAAATGTGTTTGAATCAAAACTCAAGAAAAGATGTTTTTTAAAAACACTATTATTCTTGCTGCATGAATATTCTCAAATTAATTATAAAGTCGACCGTCTAGATAAAAATATAATTAAAATCATTTTTTGTATTTTATATTTCTTGCTGAAAAAATAAAGAAGCACAAATATACAACAACTAAATACCTGCATTTTACAAATAAAATATATTATGCATAGATATGGAATGGTTTCATAGATAATGGGGCACATAGAATAAATTTAAAAATGATGCTTACAAGTACATTACTAAAACAACAATAAGCGCTGAATCTAGTACATAAACATTTTAATTATTGATTTGGTATACGCGGAAGGTTAAGGCACATAATTAATTTTTTAGAGGTAAATTTTTTTAATTCGATTTCGTGTCAAATTTTGAAATAAATACTGTTCGAACGTTTATTTTATGCTCGAAGTTATATATGAGAGAAAAATTTTGTAATATTTTGAACTAACCAGATTATATTACAAAATTGTCATTAAAATGGTGTGGTTAGCCGTATTACATTCAAAAAACGATTACTTTATATATGCAATTCTTTATATTAAGTAGTAAAGTTATCTTTGGCTCGTCATATTTGCTAAGTGTTTATAAAGGAGTTAGAAGTGTTTTTGGAATTGTTCCCCTAAAAAAAGAGGACATTCTGTAACAAAAATTCACTTCATATTTATTCTAAACGCGTCAATTTTAGCACGTAAACAGCGGCTGATCTATGTATGGGCGCTGGCCAACGGCCCCCGCATAATAAGGGGCCCCCAAAATATGCTAAAAAACACGAAAAGAATGAATTTATATTGTTACACGTAAAAATTGCTTTTTATATAACAAACCAGACAAAAAAGCCGCTTAAAACAAATTTAATCACACAAAATTATACATATTATAAGTTATAAATCTAGTACATATTGATCTTGTGTACATAAAAAAAACTTTTTCTACACTTATTCTGACCTTTGTTTGTGTTGCTGTCATTTTTAGCCAACAATTAATCTCTGGCTGAGCATAATTTTTTTTTTTACATATATTTAAAAAAGAAAAAAATCAAATTTAACACAGTAAGTAACGTAAAAAAAACAATAAACAATCATTTTCATGTATAGTTTACATATCATACTTACAATCTTCCCCTTAATGTATATGACAACAAATGATTAAAAATAATCTACTATTACAGGTTTTGCAGTTTTAGTATTGATTCTGTTACATTTATTTATAAGTATTATCCATCTTATAACAAGTCCGGGTTTTATAGCTGCACAGGGTTTGCTTTTTATTTTTTGTTCTGTTGGGCTTTACGTTTTTTTTAGTGATTGGTAGTTTGACTTTTTAGACGATAGAATTTGCTTTGAAAGATTTTTTTATTGTGCAAAAAAGGTGACGTTATAAGTATAACACAGTATACTTTTGGAATGTCGATTTTTCGGCAAATACTGTATTTCAGTATACCTTCGGCGTATTTATCTGTAGTAGGATTACTTTCTTGCAAAACAAATATACTTCTGTAATTTTTAAAATACTGTATTTTTTTTTTTTTTTGCGAGTTCTTTTTACTAAAATGAACCGCAATACAGTCTTTTTCGTTGTTTTATCCATTAACTGCAACTAAGTGTTAAACAGACTCCAAATTACAGATGTCGCCTTACCAAAGAAGGGGTTCATAAGATTACATAGCACAAAAAAGAAAACTGATCATAATACTATATGACTACGTAAAAACTAGTACTTATAAAACCTCAAAAAAAAACGATCATTGACAAAACTGCTTTAAACCCCATTTTGAGCCAAGTTATTGGGTTTGTATTATCTGTTCTCTACCTTTGGTAGTATTGTATTTCAGCAGCAATCATGATGTTCTTTACGTACTTGGTTAATATTTGTGTTCTTAGCGAAATTATAAGCATAATCAAATTTAATTGCGCAAAAAAATATATTTTGGATAAGAAATTTTTTGCTTTTAGTATTGGAATTACTATTAAACAAATTTTTATGACTTGTAAAGCTTTTGAACAACTTCATGATTGTATCTGAAAGCAGGTTTTCGTCAAAAATTGATTTATAGATTTATAAAAAAACTGGATAAACAAAAAAATGCAAATTTTTTATACGACGCAAAAATAAAATCACACTCAACTTATTTGTGCGAAAAAAAAAAATTGCGCCTGGGGCCCCCAAATTCCTAGATCCGCCGCTGGATGTAAAAGATACTCTAGTTCATAAACGTTTTAACGTGTTTTATATTGGGCGGGGAGATCTTTTTTTATCATCAATAAACATCACGCACAATTCCTTCTGAAATAATGACCCAAAGCGCGTTATGAGCTAAAAATGCTTAAAATTAATTTTTATGTGTTTTAATTTTTTTTTTTTTTTTTAATTTTTGCAGTATTTTTTCGGTAAATCGAATGTTGCTAATGATTGTAAAGAGCCACACACTAGCAATTTATATAGAATGACAGATATTTACACTTTTTAACATTCTGTAAATATAATTTTGTATAATATGCTTTTATGTCGACTTTTTGTCTTTTTTCCATGACGCATATATGCGTCACTACTACAACTACAATATGTATTTTTTTGTATTTTAGTAGGAGTTAATTGTTTTAGATCGATTCTATCTTTGGTATTTATACAAAAAACCTTTTTAGTCTCGAAAAACCACGAAAGATTTTTTACCTGAGCGCATTAGTGTAAACTACAGTTATACCCCGCTTAGTTCGCGCGCGTGAAATAGCCGTTTTTTTTTATGCGCGAACTAACCGGAAAAAAAGGAGAAACTTTTTATTTATATAATATTTAATTTTTTTTTTACATTTAACAACGAGAATAAAAAATTGAAACATGTATGTATAAGCTCGCGCGCGAATTATAATTGCTCGAATTAACGGTCAAATACACCTGCTTTGTTAAAATCCATTTTTTGAGATTTTGATCTAATTCGCGCGCGCGCAAACTAAGCGGGAAAAAAACGGTAGGGCTCTGGAAAAAAAGAAGTAATTTACTAAGAATGGCCATACAATATATGGCCATTATGGGGTAAACATGTTTCCATAATTTCTTTATATTTTCATACCCCTTATATGACAATAAGTAATTCAGAAAAAGGGTGGTTTTTTTTATAACAGGGAAGCAAAACAGTGGAGTTGCAAGGCTATTATTAAAAAACAGGATAAAAAACGAGTAAGATGCAAACCTTTTTTACACATTAAATGTTAACATCCAATCTGGCTTGAAACTATAACTTCGGCCCTTCGCACAAATTGATATTTAGAAATTAATATCTAAAAATTGACACCTGGTTGTAAAAAATGAGATACTAGCTTATTGCAAGATGCAAGGTTTTGTAATATTTTTCGTGTAACAACTTTGGTGAAATATTTTTGATATATATAGTTAAAACTCCAAGTTTAAAGCGGTAAAAATAAAAAAGGGGTGTAGTTTAATATTGAATATTATAAAAATTATATACATTAAAAAATTACACAATTTTAAAATTAAAACTTTATGTTTTTTTGGTAATGCCATTACGGCCATAATTGATTCTGGTTAAAAAATACTTGCGTAATTATTTCCATACTTAATTCTTTGGCCCTGTTTGGCATCATTTACTTACTGCTAGAATTCTAAAATAAAAGTGACTGCGTTCTCATTGATATCTTGTAATTAAGTTTTAAAAAAAAAATGAAAATACTGCTTTATATTACATTACTAAAATTATATATGGTAATTTCATTAAGGCATTATTCTGTAGTACAAAAAATGTCTCTTCCAAATTAATGTTCTACCATATTCCAGAGCCCTGGTTTAAACGTCATAAAAAAGATGCTCATAAACGCTTGTTTATGTGAATCGGACACACCTTATAGTTTTTACCTTGTCAAAGGCATATGGTCTATTGAAAACACAATTAAGATCAAATTTTTTTTTGCTGGCAAAAAAAGCCGAATCGAAAAACATATTTTTTTTCCACGGTTCTTTCTAAAAACTTAATATTGTATTTATATTATTGCTTTTATTTTAGCACAATAAATATATTGACATATTTTTAATAACTATAAGGTAATTTCCTTTTTGTTTAGATGTGTTTTTTATCACCATTTTTGTCTACGTAGAAAATAAACCCGAAAAAACGTATTGCATGTGAAAGAATAACTTTTTTACTGATTATTAGCATAGCAGCGCTAAGTAATTAATTAAATTTGACATTATTGCAAGTTATTTATGCCTTTTAAATTGTTTATGGTCTTATTTTTCCGTATTATCCTTTTAAAATCAGCTCTTTAATATTTTTTACAAAAAATAACATTTTATGGTTTTGTAATGCATTTATGGTGGAGTAATTTACCAAGAAAATATTAAATTTGTTGTGTGAAACAATAAATATATTGTTCCGTAAATATATTTACGGAACAATTTTTTTTACGCAGCTTTGGCGTTTTTAGAACTTTGTGAAAATATGTATTACATTTTCCATTGTTAAGTAGCTCATAATCCTTTTTTTTAACTTTTGGTTTAGTCAAAAATTATGCACTTGATTTGCCTATTCAATAATTGTAGTTTTATGCAATAATCCTTGTATAGCGGACTGCACTGGTATTATTAGTGTACTAGATATATTAGCGTAAATTATAATGTAAATAAGTTGAAAATATTTTATTAAAACTCTAATAATATTTGTCCAACATTAAAAAGGGTTTTATTATTATTACATGTTTTAATTTTAATTATTTGCTTTAATTATTCTTTATAAGATATTATTTCTTATTCCCATTAAATCCCCCATTTTTTGTTTGTATTCTCCGTTTTCCTTTCTATTTTTCTTTATTTCTGCTATTAATTTATTATTTTGTTTTATGTTCTCGTTTTTTATTGCGTCATCCTTGGCTACTGGAATAACATGTATCTCCATCTTACCATCTGTTTAATCCGTTTTATTATTATTTATACTATCCATTGTTTTATCATCCCTATCTTTCCGTTCCTCTCTTTCTTCCCTTTCATCCCTATCATCTTCTTCATCTGACATCAGTTCTTCAGTCACTTTATTTATTATTTTGTTTGTGTCTGCATATGCTTTCTCTGGGAACATGAATGGGTCTATTTCGTTCTTCGTCCCGTTTAGTTCCTTTATCATTTTATTTCTTTCCATAATTCTCTTTTCAATATCTGCCATTACTCCTTCTCTGTCTTTTTTTACTAGGTGTTTATTATTGTTTATTAGGTGTAGTGGGTTATCGTGTGGCCATTTCATTTTTTTATTTTCTTTGTTTATTTCTGATTCAACTATATTAAGTTCGTGTTCTCTTTCTTCCATTTCCTCGCTTATTTCACTGCTTATTTCATTTTCTTTCTGTCTCTTATTTCTGTCTTTTTCTTCCTGTCTTTTAATTTCCTCCTCGTTTTTCCTCATGATTTTCTCCAGCCTCTGGTTTGTTATGAGTGTATTTATGTTGCTCTTTAATTGCTCACTATTTATATCATTATTTGTGTTTCCATTCTTTATAAATTCTGCTGGTGAGTTTATCTTACTGTTATTAAATTTCATTTTTCCTGGGTGTTTGATTTTTTTTATTGGCTGCAGTAGATTTACTTCTTCTTTGTTTTCTTCTTTTATTTTGTCTAGTGAGTATGGGTCTATTTGGTCTACAAAGTTGGCTACCTCTTGCAGTTTATTATTTTCCTGGATCATGTGCTCCTCAAATGCGGGCGGCATGAAAGAGGCAACCTGATTGTGTCTCACGGGGCTAATAAGCTGTGTATCCTCACTGGTTATTTCTGTGAAAGATGGTGTAGTATTATTTTCATTAATATTGGTAGTGGTATTTATATTATTGTTATCTTCATTGGTATTATTATGATAGCTGTTATCCTCTATTACAATATTCCCTTCTTTCTTATTATTAGTTTCCTTATTATCATCTTTTTTATCTGTTTCCTTATTATCTTTATTATTATCTGTTTTCATTGTTTCAACATCCATCTTTCTTGTATCCCCCGTGATCTCTCTATTCCCATCTTTATTATCTTTTCCAACTTCACTGCTATCTTTGCTATTATTTGTTTCTCCTATTACTTCTCCAAAATCATTCACCAGCTTATTTTCATCTTTTTTCTTTTGCTTCACATCCTCCATCGTCTCTTTCTTTTTTTTGCCTTTCTTTTTTCTCTCTTTTGCTTTTTTGTTGTCTTTCCACTGTTTCTTGTCTTTTTCGTGTTCTTTCTTTTTTATCTGTTCTTCTTTCTTCCTTTCTTTTTTGTCATTCTTCAAATCCTCCTTTAAACTGTTTATTACAATGTTTCCTGAATCATTAATATTTTCATTTGATGGTGACTGGGGATTTCTGTCGTCATTGTCAATTCTGGGCAGTGATATTTTAGACGCCTCATTACCAGGGATGTATGGAAGAGGGACTATGATTATCTGGGGGTGTTTATCAGTGTCGGGTTTGTTTTCAGGTGTTATTAGGTTGTTTTCCTGTTTTATTGGATTATTATCTTGATTGATGGGATTATTATCTTGATTGATGGGATTATTTTCTTGATTGATGGGATTATTTTCGGATGTTACAATATTATTTTCCTGTTTTACAATATTATTTTCCTGTGTTACATCCTTATTTTCCTGTGTTGAAGCCGCGTTCTCAGTGGTTATAGTCTTAATCTCCAGTTGCACATCTTTATTTTCCTGATCAACAACGTCTTTTCCAGGGTGCATCTCGTCAATGTTGCTCATCTCCTTGAATTTCTCTTCGGTGTTTTGATTAAGTAAAGGTTTACTGGGAAGTGTGATGGTGACTGAGAGGATGGGCTCTTCCTTGTTTTGAGGCTCTTTTAAGGTGTTGGTGTCAATAAGGTTGTTTACGATTGATGGTTGGGCAGTTTCTTCCTTTTTGTCACTGCTAATATTTGCTGGTTCCTCTTTCTTACTGTTATCAATATTTTGTGTTGTGATCTCTGCTTTAACTTCCTCGATTTTTACAGGCTCTTCTTTTTTATCGTTGTCAATTTTCTTAGGCTCCTCTTTCTTATCGTTGTCAATTTTCATATGCTCCTCTTTTTTATCATTATCAATTTTTTTAGGCTCCACTTTATCGCCATCATCTTTTTTATTTAGCTCCTCATTTTTAACACTACTCTCCTCTTTCTTACCTTCTTTATTCAGCCGAGTCTTTATTTCATCTTCTACAATACCCTTATATAAACCATAATCACTAGTCGATTTTTTCTCAACAAACTTCATTTTTTCATTACTTGTATCTGACCCTAATATATTATTCGTTATTTTATCTGCAGTTTCTTTTATCTCCATCTTTGCATTTTTACCATATTCATTGAATTTCAAAGGCGGCATAATACTATTGGAAGCTAATCCAATAGGCATACCAGGCACTATTGAAATAAACGGGCTTAGGGGAGGCGCAGTATCGTGTGGGGTGTTATATGGAACTGTGCTATTTTCAGGGGCTGATAAATCAATAGTTGGTAATGGTGAATTATTAGTCTGTGGTAGTACACTATTGAACTGTAATACTGCATTATTAGGCTGCAATATCATTTTATCGGGCGGCAATATCATATTAGTAGGCAGTATTGGCACTCTTGTGTCCACACTTGGAATCCTGAGATCCTCTTGGCCTATACTATGGTCCCTATCTTTATTCTTCCCGCTATTTCCTGTATCATTGCCTATACTCTTTTTATTGGGCTTCTTGTCACTTGAGGCGGAATGGGGTGCGGAAACTATTGGGTCCAAGATGTTTTCCGGTGCTAAATATTGGGGTGCACTATTGGGGTGTATGGCGCTAAATTGTGCAGTACCTTGGAGATTATTTAAGCTCTGTGTTGCACTTGGGAGATTATTATAGCTCTGGACATTACTCGGGAGATTATTTAGGGATTGGGCATTACTCGGGAGATTATTTAGGGATTGTGCACTGCTTGGGAGATCACTGATGCTCTGGGCATTACTTGGGAGATTATTCAAGCTCTGGGCATCCCTATGTAGCCCAGTTGCATTCTGATCCATGAAATTTCCTGTTGCTATAACAACACTTCCCAAATCCTTGCTTGCCCCACGCATATTCCGCTCCAAAACACTCTTTATCGTATTGCTTTTATCAGCTATTTGAGGCAGAACAATATCATCTTTAATACTTCGATCTTTAATACTTCGATCTTTAATACTTTCATCCTTGATACTTTCATCCTTATTATCATCGTTGGTATCTTCTGCCTTTCTACTGCGGTTCAGCAAATTTATAAGCGCAAGCTCAATACGCTCCATACTCTTCATCATCTTAGTAAAGATACTCTCACTTTTGAAATCAACAAGCGAACTAGAAAACGCCTTGCGATTTGCAAAAAACTTAATATTTAGCAATATAAAAATAGCAAAAAACACAACAAAAACAAATATTGTGTATCGCAAATGGACCCTGGTTTTCATATCTCGTTTAGTATCTCGGAATAAATACTAAAATTTGAAACAATAATGAAACAAATGTTAAATGATAGTGTTTTGAAAAGATATATTTAATTTGGGGAAGTAATGTTGTAGAGGGGAAAAATAAAGTTATTTTTTAAAGATTCTTTTTTTGGACTGGAATGTTGTTTTAGTTCCTTTTTTTTTGGGAATGTGCATCTAAGTTAATCATAGTATTTCTATGTAAAACATCGAGTTTTGAATGCGAGCGTATGTAACATATATTTGTATGTAGCACAATAAAAAAAAGGTATGATGTTTTATTTGTAACAGAGCTCCTCAAATAATTATTGTATATTCTATTGTTCAAAAAAACCTTAACAATAATATATTGACAATATTATACAATCATTGTTACTAAATCTTAACCAGCCAATAAAATATAATAAATGTGATAATAACTAGCATGTAAGCAAGCTACTACAAAAATGCTTTCTTTAGTACAAAAGTGTGTAAGTTTCAATATTATGACCCCGCTAAAAACAATTTACCAAAAATGGTAGTTGGGGGAATACGTATAACCAGGGGTCTTTAATTTCGGGAAAATGTCAAAAATTTTCGAATTTCCCGAAAATAATATTAACGAATGCTGAAAATAACAAAGGGGGTATAATGTCTGTTCCTACATTTTAAACAAGTATACAATAAAACATAAGTGCTAATAAACTAAATCATACCAAGTCGATACATTATCGTACATCGTAAAACTGCCTGAGGCAATAACACGCCATTTTGCCTAGAGGGGGTGTTTTTTTAAAAAAAAGCGTAAAATTGCCTGTATTATATTTGGTAAAAGTCCATTTATCCCTCCTTAAATATCAGCAGTGAAAAAATAGGCTTAAAAAGAACCCTACATAATAGAAAAATGATTGAAAAAACAAGAGAAGGTTGATACATGGAGCATTCTATTCTATATTAAAAGTTCCCTAACCGTAACCATTAACCCCTAAACAGCATAGAAAGGGGAAGTGTTGTTTATCGGAATGTTCTTACGGTGTGTTGTTAAGACGTTTGGTTATGGTGAGGTGATAGGGTCGGGGTTACGGGTAAGGTTGAGGTTAGGGATAGGGTTGAGGTTAGGGATAGGGTTGAGGTTAGGGATAGGGATAGGTTCGTTTAATATGTAATAAAACATTCATTGATCTTTTTATTGTAATTTTGTTCGTTTATGTATCTTTCCAGCATTGATTCCCTTATTTTCTGCCCCCATTACAGGGAGGGTACCAAAATTTTACCGAATATTATCCAGGCAATTTTACGCTTTTTTTAAAAAACACCCCCTCTAGGCAAAAAGGCGTTTGATTGCCTCGGCAGTTTTACGCGCTGCCCTTATACCAAGAAACAAGTAATTTATTGGGTTTAAATAATAAAGTAGAGATATACATTAGCCCGGAAATACCCGGTTCGGCCCGAGGGCGGGTTTGGGCGGGTAGGGAATAATTTTTAAAGCCTCGGGTATTTTTTTTTGCTATTTACTCAAAAAAAATATTCTTTGATATTAATAAAAAAATATATTTTTATATTAATAAATAAATACATTTTTACTTAAAAAAAAAACAAATTAAAATTTTTTATGATAGAAAAATAGTAAAAACCGTTAAAAAATATTTAGTGACTATTCAAAAATAAAATAATAAAAGAGTTTCTGTATGTAAATAACAACTAAATACAGCTTGTATATATGGTTTACTGCTTTTTTATACAGAACCATAAATTATAGGTATATAGTAATAAAAAAAAGAAATCAAATCTACGTTACTGCATCTAAAAATGTTTTTAAATGTTTTTAAGAATACGAAATATGAGAATTAGTAATACTAGTAATAAAAGTCACAACTAGTTCGTTAAATAAGCAGACTTTTGTTTGGAGGCGCAAAAGACGAAAGCGTAAAATTAAATACTGAAAGTATGCAAATTCTATAAAAATTAGACATAATGTAGCCAACTTAATATCAAAATTGAATTGCAGGTGTTTTAAAAAAAATAATTTAAGATTTTCATATATTTGCCAGCACATATTTGATATTTGTGCTATTTAAAGCGCACGGTCATGTATATTTTCAAAATCTGTAATGTTATACAAGTCCCCATATGTAATTTCCATATAAATAATCCGGATAGTTACAAATAATAGTAAATAACATATTCTGTTTTATATTGTTTTAAAAACTATATTTTGTTATTTATACAAATCTTTATAAATACGTCTTTATTAGAATTTATATTAGCCGTTAATTTTTTTTTTGATAAATCGTTTTTTACATAAATGAAATATCAAAAAACTTTTTATAAAAAAACAAAAAACATGTTCTTTTTTTGTTTGAAGTATAAAAAGCATAGTTTTGTAGTATGGTATTGCGTAGCTTATATAAATAAAAATAAATTATATAACGTTCTATTGATAAAAATGCAGTAAAAAAACATTATACTCAGTGGCGTAACCAGGGGGAAAAGGGGCAAATCCCCCCCCCCTAGAAAATCTTACGCCTGATTTAAGGGGGGTCTTTTTTTGGGGCGTATAAAACCCCCGAAAATCATACTTTTAAAAAATTTGTATTTTTTAACTTTTCTTAGAATTTTTATATAAAACATAAAAAGATATTTTTTTGTTGTTTTAGCTCATTTCTTTTTTTTTGCCCTATCAAAAAACAAACCTGGTTACGCCCCTGATTATACTAAGACATATTATATTCAAATAATACATAAAAATAAATGCAATAGTTTCTATTGGATAAAAATGTTATTTCTCTTGTGTAATGCATAATTATTGGCAATCAGAAATATGCTGTATCCTTTTTAAACGCAAAAAACTAATTTATTACAATTTGTGTGATAAAATTTAGGTTCTTCATGCGTTTTTGTGTATATTGTTATTCCGTCAAATCTATATATGTCGAGGAATTTTTAATAAACTATTTTGATTAATATTTAATGATTCAAAGCTTGTTACTGTAAACCAGCGTTTCCTAAAATTTTTTTCGTTGCGACCCAAAAAAAATTAAAAAATATTTTTGCGACCCAAATTTTTTTTCTAAAAAATTAAAAAAAATTTTGCAATAAAAATAAATATATTTTTTTTAAAGTTGTTTTTTAAAAAGCATATAAATAAAAAGTTCGCGACCCCAAAAAAAAATTCTCGCGACCCAAAAAAGGGTCGGGACCCATAGTTTGGGAAACGCTGCTGTAGAAGATAAATTGCAGGCTCGAGTCTCGCTTTGGCCAATACAATTGGATATCCGGAATCTAGTTGTAAGGTGTAGGCGGTATTCGAGGCTCGCAATTTTAAAGTAAGAAAACACAGGGTAATGGCTGAGGTTGACCCTTATGAACAAGCCAAGTATCTCTTGGAGGGTCGTAGACATGTGGGGTGGGTCACCATCTACTGAATTTTTTGCAGAAAGTATTAAGTGCAACAGATTGGTGTTTTCTACATATAAACATACAGGTGACTATCGACATATACATATTATAGCTTTAAACTAACTGTACACACAAAAACTTTCTTTGTTTTTTATAAATTATTACCAATGACGCGATTGTTACTAAATAAAAAAAGGTATCACTAAAAAATACGAAAGAAGTTGGATTTGATGTGTAAACCAGCTTTTTTGGGTTTAAACTGTGCACTTATGTAGATTTGGCATTTCTATCATTGTTTATCGTACGCTGTTTTTTAGTTTGTTTTTTTTTTGTTGAAACACGTCTAAGACGAGTGCAAAACTCTGTTATAGTTCAAAAATTTTTATACTAGTATCGACGCTTTTATATACAGCAAATGTCGTCTACATTGATGAATGCTGTTTTTTATGACAAGAAACGTTGTTTTTTGTATGAGAAGCGTCCAACTTTAGGTTAAAACAGTCCTTATCAGTGTTCGAAATTATACTATTGGATCAAAAGTGTTCCGTTACGGCAGAAAAAAGTATCGAAATAAATTTTCCGCAGTAATTGTTTTTTTTTTACGGCAGGTATTGTTTTATTTTGATTACAGTCTTTCAATGTTTTTTATTTAAATCACAAAAGTGCCTTTTCTATTCTTATCATATCATTATACATAAAAATTATTAAAAAAATCTTACAAAAAAATTGGAACAAAAGTATAAACTATTATGAAAAAATCAAATGATAATAAACACCTATTTTTTGCAATGAGCGTATTTTTTCAAAAAATTATTCCTTTTCTAAAATAGACATATTATGTCCATCATGGCGGCACTTTATGCTATAAAAAGCATACAAATAGACTATGCGTAAAAAAAAATTATTGTTATGCTAGCATAGTACGTTATTATTGCCGATTGCCGCATATATTTGTTCAAGATTTTTTTTTCTTTTTATGTTTGATTTTTATATATATATAATGTGTTTCATACGCCACATATATGTAAACAAAATGAGTTTCATTGTGCCTTTTTGTGGCAATTTTGATCAAAAACAATTATATATATTTTTAGATACTGACAATATAAAGTTTAAAAAAAGTAGAGATAAATAATTTTTGCATAATGTTTTAACGTTTTTTATTTATCAAAACAAATTACAAGTATAAGAACTATAATACAACAGTACCAACATATTGAAAAGCGAAAACACAAAAAAAACTTCTTTATAATTGGAATTTACAATTAAGTATGCACAACACTTTTAATGCAGTAATACGCAGTTATAGAAAATATACAAGTTTTTGTAAATGATCCTGTCTTTTTGTGCAATTTTTGTTATGTAAGCTTTTTTGTGTCACTTTTTAGTGTCCAAAACGTAATTTATTCTTTAAAAAACAGGCAACAACATTAAGACATTCTTACCCGTATGCTAAAAAAAACCCTAGACATTAACCTATTTTATAAGTGATTTGTAAAACCTAGTGTATTGTAATAAATGGATAACGGCAAACTACTACATTTATATTTGGAGTCAATGATTGCTACAAAAAAAACAGATATCTGCAAGAAGGCGCGCCACTTTTAATGATTCTTTAACAAATGGCTATACTTCATATTTTAAATTTGGTTTTGGTTACATATTTAAATTTTTTGTACACGAAAGAACTATTTTCTACAATAGATTGCACGACAGTACATTATTTTTTTATTTTTATTTTCTCTTTATCGTTGTAGGTATGTAGTGCCTAATTTTTGCATTTTTAAATCCTTGTTAGTTTTAATAATGTTTACTTTGTTTTCTAGTTCTTGTCACACTCATTTATTTATTATACATTTACTGAAAACTGAACAGTTATTGTTCATTTTTTTTTACTGTTTTTGTCAAAATTCTTTTCTTAATTTTAATTCTGTTTTTTTAAAACTAATTTATTTCTTAAGTTATGTTAGTTTTTTTTTGTCTATATACTCATATAGAGATTTTTATATTTACGTTATACTTGTGAAGAGAATGAATCCAGGCACTAATCGCAATTTAATAAGCGGGAAGTCTGTTTTGCGCATTTTTCTTATATTTTATAGTAACTGCTTAGTTGAAGGCAAGTCTTATTTCACCCGTGCGATACACGACGCAAAGTACTATTAGAAGGTGCGAATAAATTAGAAAAATGTGATTGTCTTTCGCTAAAGCTTGGCATTTTTAAGTGGTGTGGGGGTTCTGTTCACTTCTATTTTTTGGTGGATTCGTCTGCATTCTTTTAGAGTGATTCTATTTTTTGTAAGTTTCTGCATTTGAATAAGTACTCAAATAAAATTACATATGGTATGTGTTTATATTTTATTTTCTTTGTTCCGCAATTGCATTTTAGTTTATCGTTTTCTTTGATTTTATTTCGTTTCGATATTAAAGACTTTTTAGTTGAAACATGCCTTATTTACCTTTGGTTCGTAAGCTTATATGCATTTTTGTGTATTTTGCCATTTTGGGTTGTCCATTTAGGTTTACATTTGTTTTGACTTAAAGAAATTGTTAACTGTAGTAAACTTTATTGTTCTACATTGTTTTTATTTTTTGTATACTTATTTTATAAGTACCGATATATGTCTGGGTGCTTATTGCATCATATTTCATCTTTTCATTTTCGTCATTCATATAAATTTATAGTAAAGATTTCTCAAAATGGAATATTTGGCTGTTTGGCTTTTTTTTTAATAAAATACTTTCGTTGTTCAAAAATATCAACAATCTGTATCTGTTTTTTTGCATGTTTTCTAATATTTATGAATTTAGCATTCGTTTGTCATTTTTTTTTATTAATTTCCCACAATGGAAATTAGGTTAATTGGTATCGTTAAAGCATTTTAACCAAATTTTTACGTTCTATTTTTTTGTTTATAAAAAACGATTTTTGTTATTTTTTTGACATTTTTATGGCGAGTTTTGAGTTAGAGTAAACATTTTGCTTCTGCGGCACGGTGTACGCCGCCTGTATAACCTTTTATGCATGGTAAAGAATTGCTTTTTTGCGTAATACACTTCCAAGCCTGACAGGCGGATTTCATTAAAAATATAATAGTTTGTGATTTTTTCAGTGTAAAAACTCAAAAGATTTTTTTTTTTTTTACTGGCAGCAGATTTACGCATCATTAATAATACAAAATAAATTGAAAACCATTATGATGTATATGCAAAAAATATGTAATTTGT
>JAQFYM010001941.1:0-27412 GCA_034694785.1 Agrenia bidenticulata | reverse complement strand
TTAAAAAATTGGTTGACCTAGGTCACTGGAAAAGCTTATAAATCCAATTTAGAAAAAGGGCCTAATTTCTTTAGTTACCCGGTAACCTCCTTTATGCAGATCGGATGTATTGGATTATTTTGTTGATAGTTTCGTGCATATTTTTTCAAATACAAGGTGCTCCATAAATATACACTCTGGTCTTGTGTGTAGAATTTAATGATTTTAAATCTTGAGGGTACATTTGAGGAACACCCTGTAGAAGAATGGGGTTTCAGATTTGCTATGAAAAATGCTAATGTGAATATATTTTGATATCTCGATGCACTCAAGAAGCTTCCCACATTCGCTATTGAATCTGCCCGTATGTATTTAAGTGAGTCAAGGGATCATTGTGATTTTAGGTGAGGGTGGATATCCAACAGTTAATTCATACTCACGACCCATTTGTCAACGAAGTGAGATGGACAGAGTTTGAAAGTTGTTGGAATCGTCCATTCCCCGATTTCAATTAATCATAGTGGGCACACAGTAAACTCAAGGATGGAATCTCCGTGAGCACTGCTTCATAATTTTATTATCTATCTTTTGATATGAGGGGAAACTCCTCTTATCGACTTATTTAGAAGGAAGTGATATTTTGTTTCTTTGAATGACCCTTACTGTGTAGTATAGTATGGAGATTGAATTTATAGGGAAAGAGTTACGTAATGGTACTTGGTATTGTCATGTTTCCCTAATCAGATCTCAGCATGAGTGGAATTAAAAGATTAATTGATTTGTATTTTTATGACTTGACACGACTACGTGACTCATACCTAATTTTCATGAACTTTATGTCATCTATGCATCCTTTTGTTCTATTTACATATTTTAATCACATATCAATGAGTTTAGCATCCACGATCCAACATGTTTACAAAGGTAGACTGGCCATATCTGGATACGAATTTAGACTTACAATCAAAAATATTTGTTCCCGTTTCCGGGCGCTTACAATTATGTGAAACTCCAAATCCTAAAAATAACTTGGATTTTTTGAATGAAATTGTTAGGACGGAAATGTTTGAAAGAGACTATCATCATCTCATCTCAGTCTTACAAAAAAGATGATAATTTACAAGAAACTTTGTTGCAACTCATGAATTCATGATGTCGTGATATATATAAATAAAAAAAACATTTCATACCTCCAAAGACTTATCTCTATAAAAGAATGGTCCTATCAGGTTTAACTCAATTTAAGACAAAAAAAACAAAGAGGAATAAGGAAAATCCTTGGAAAAATCATGGAGTACTTTTCCCAACCTAACTCACACAACCTCGTCATCCTCAAAAAAGGAAAGGAACAAGAATTATTTATGGCACTTAATTCCCTTCCTATTCCAGACTTCATCTCTCCAACTTAGCCCGCCAATCGTTTTATAAAGGGCATCATTAACCTATCTACAGTTTATAGTTAATTTTTAGAAAAGGATCAACTTATAAACTAAAATGCTTTCCTCAATTAGATAAATTTCATTTACACATCTAGACTAAAGTAGAAAGTATAGATTTGGATTTTCTCAAAGAGATTATTTAAAAAAAATACTTTGTAAGGAAGACCTTGATCTTGTCTTACTTTGTTTTTTAAGAGTTGCTATAAGGAGATATATAAATCGTATGGGATTGACATTAAAGTTTCCACAGAGGGGCATTAAAATCTAATGCAGATGATGATAGTAATAATATCCAGAGAGTCAGGTTGGGTTAATATTACCTGTAGTTGTTAACATCCGTCAGTAGTAATGAGATAAGGAAGTTTGTATGTATTGTGTTTTGTGAATGAGCTGATAGAGTTTAGCCTTGAATGTCAAGTCTCTGAATTGTCCCACACTCACTTCCCCTCAAATACGTGTAGGCAGGCTCAACCATGTGCCTAAGCTTCCGCCCTCCTTTTTATTATTCATTTAACTAACTTTACTTTGGATTTAATTGCTCATTCCAGAAGCTTAAAAAAACTATAGTGTTCTGGGTGTGTCTGGACTGTCGCTGTCTGGAGCGTGCTTTTCAAACATATTTCTATGTTTAATTGTTGGTCGAAAATGCTTTATATTAACGGCAATTGAATTTGAGTAGGGGAAATGGTACGGAATCCCTCCATAAAATCAGTTCTGTCTGCAATAGTTGATTAAGCTTACATGATTTTTTATAAACTTGGCATAGCAATAATAGGAAATTTATAGTTTGATTTTTGACCCTTAATGACCTCACAGTTAGATTGGTCATTGTAAGGCTGTGTAAACTTTACAGAGGGTGCGGGTACTGAAAAGTTGTCGTCTCCTGTCATTTATATTAGAATTTTTCTTGAAGTTATTTTGAGCCACAGTAAAAAGCTTATTAAGCTCGTTTTTGAAGAAGTGCTTTTAAAATGACAAGTCATGGCCTACACATATGGACATCTTTTGATAAGTTCCATTGAGACCAGAATATTATAATGAAAGGGAAGTTTGCAGGTGATCTCATTATTAAAGATGACGAAGGTGATGTATGTAGTATTGACCCATGACGTTCTTCCATTGATGACGATTTTTTTATATGTGATAATAAAAAGATGTCATCATTGCCTCATCAAAATCACATCTACTTATCAAGTTTTGGGAATTTTCAAAATTATCATATCTCAAAGGCTACTTAAATTGTCAAAATGACTCACTTTATATCTCATTCATATTATTCACATATCAAAAGTAGCTTTGTCAGGTTTGCCAGAACTGAAGGAATTACTCACTGGCAAGATATTGGCCTACAGGATTTTTATTTTTGGTCAGTGGGGGTCTTCCCACTTATTCTGCAATTTTGGGATCGTACATAAAGAGAGAGAGAGAGACTTGGCAATAATTTGGACAATGGCCTTATAGTACCTTTCTAGGCTTCATCTCATTGTTAAAACATTTTTAGAAGGAACATAAAAATGCCCATTCGAATATTTAAGAATCCCACACCCATCCAATTTCGGGAAGAAATGTGTGCTAAAATTTCACACTTAATCCCTTAACGTACAATTAACTATTATGTGCAGAGGTACTTCAGGGTTTAATTATGGACGGGATAGTAAGGACTTGGATGATGAGTTTTGAATGGGTTATTAGAAATTCCATAAGGTAGGTGTTAAAAACCACACCTCATAAATTATCTAAGACAAGTTCATATTGGTCCATGGGATTCAATACCTCCAAGATATGTGGGCTTGAGGCGTGTCTAATGTGTAATTAAAAATTTAGGCCGTAAAACAGGTAGTTGATAATTTTTATTCAAAAGCTTACCCTACCAAATTGAATGATAAAAGAGAGGATGGTTCATAATCTACGAATTTCAATTTCTACCTTGTCCCATACCGATTTTTTTAGTTTGTTTACTCCCATCGTGTAGAGTTGTGGATACACAGTTAATGGATGGCCTTTAGGATGAATGAATCAATTCTATTAGTTTATGATAATTATGAAATGAAAGGATATATAAAGAAGAGGTTACGGCCTTTCTGAGAAGTTTAAGATCAATTAACATATGTGTGTTAAAGTAATGACGGTTGAAATTTAAAATCCTTTCACTTGTTTACCTACAAGTATTTCGCAACTATGGACTAGTGAGTTGATTTTGATAAACATGCTAATGTATTCAAGTCACAATATTTCATTATAACAATGAGCAATCCACCAAATTAAAATATTCCCAAAACAAAACTTAGTAGATGACATGAGTTAGCTGGACAGATCCGTTAAGCTGCCTTTTATCTTTTATCCCCAGATCAGAAAAGGACAAGGTGGGTATTTCTGGATTCCATTCATCTGAAGGTTCCATTGTTGGCTTCTCAACTGCGGCAGCCTTCTGGACAGTGTGGACAGTAGAAGGAGGCTTGGGTGTAGATTCTGACCTTTTGTGGCGCCTGTCAAGAGCGTGTACGACAGGGGCTTGCTTTTCCACTTTGGCAGACGGAATTACGAGGGGAATTACGAGGGGATGCTCTGTAGTATTCAAGTCCTTGCAAGGTTCCAAGGAAGCCAGAATGTCGTCAAAGTTCAAAGAGCCTAGGCTGAAGTAACTCTGCCCTTGAGGGATTTCGATCTGTTGCCCTTCGCAGTTTTCTCGTCCGTAGAGAATGAGGCAGTTGCCATGAGTGTCAATGGCGGAGGTTTTCTTGTACAGGAGCTTGGGGACAGGGACACATCCTGAGACGCCCATCGTCCAGGGTACTCCTATAAATATATTTAAATCACTGCGATTCTCATTGATTCATATGCTAAGCTTTTACATGGATACTTACCCAGGAAACTATGAAGGTTCGAGACATATATAGTAACTTGAACTGTAGAGTTCCCACTATTGCTTGTGGAATTGACGGTCGGAAGGGTTGATGTTTTTTCAGGAGCTTTGGTCGACGTAGCAAGGGTTGAGTTGGATCCTTTAGAATCTGGAAAAGCCGCACAGGCAGAAATGCCCAGAACGACTAGAAACAAGAATCTCAACATTTTTCCAGAACTTTAAGGAGAATCAATATCGACTGAGACACTGAGAGTATTAAGTTCAAGATTAAATGTTAAATAAGAATCTGGTCGGATTGAACATTGGCTTTAGGATTTAATTTGAGGTAGTGATTGCGATTCTCCAAGAGGTACTAATTAACTTTCAAGGCTATTTCTACGGATAGGAATTAGCACCTTCGGTTTTTGGAGCAAAATATATAAATAAATCATATTCAAGTTCAAAGTCAAAGATAGCTCATCATAATCATAAATAACTTAAGATACATAAATTTGATTAATTAAGGGCAACAAACAATCGAATGTGTGACCGAAAATAATTCATAAAATAGAACGAGAATGTGAGTTCAGTATTTTGGAAAATCCATGTCGTCGGAGGAGCAAGTGTCAACCTCATGATAATATATCGGCCTAATTATTCCAGGAGTTTGTGGAACAGTGGGTCTTGATCCTGGCTTTTTGAGGATCGGAAACGGGAATTTGGAAGAATTCTCCATTTCTGATTGATTTGATTGCTGAAATAAAAGGAAACATTATATGTATAAAAAATGTAAATGTCAATGCAGGTCGAACCTCAATCCGAACATCAATTGGCCAGTAGTCCCGGTCTCCCAACAAGTTGTGAAAGACAAGCTGTTTCTTCACCGAAAAGTTTGCACCGAGGTCTTCAGCTTCTGCAATCGTTTTACTCACTGGTAAAATTCTTCCTCTCCATCGAATTCCAGAAAGCTATGGATAACAATACAATAGTTATCACAAAACAGAAATACCTAGAAAATTAAATTCAAATTGAGAAATAATGTCACACCTCATCTCCTTGACCAAAAGGAATTTCTATTCGAATGAAATAAGAAGGTTTTGGAATCTTGTCATCAAACTCTGCCAACACGAATCCGAAGAAATCGAAATACGACGAATCTTCTTTAACACAGAGAATAAACTCCTTACCGAATGCTTCAAAAATTTTACAGATCCAGACATTAGCTGTTGGAAATTTTGCCATTTAGTTCAAGCCAGATAGTTTTTATATATTTTGTGGTAATATTTTCTATAAAACGTACGGAAACGGATCCCTCTCGAGGGCAAAAACACATGGCACTTAAATGAATTGATAGACTGAACTCTTGGAACTCTATGGACTTCCTGAATGTGCTTAAAATACACCGGCAATGATAAGACATTGGTCGTTACACAATCTGTTACTTGACACACAACCGGTACTCTGAAAAACCTGTAAACAACAAGTCCAACGCAGTGAGGCTTTAGCATGTGCATTTGAATTTTGAATAGGTAAATAATCTTCCGTAGTACCGGAAATTGCAATTCTGAGTATGATTCCCCAAGTCTCTCCCATAATAGACACCTTCACAGCCAAGATTAGGACAGAGGAACTTTGAGTTCAGATAGAGTTTCCAAAAGGGCCCAGGTTGGGATTTTAAAACTGCCCTGCCACATTTGACTGAAAATCCAGGATGCTTGAGACAAGGGCATTTGCCCAACCCCGATGCCCCAGTGGCAGTGCACTCATAACAAAGGGAATGACCTGCTTCGCAGCTGAACGGTTGCTGGACAGGAAATCGCTTGCAACTCCGACATCTCATGAGGTACAAAACCTGTTCCATCGAAGGTCCTTCAACCAACTCCATTCTACAATTGTTAGAAATTCTATTCATCTTCAGATTAAAACTAAAAAGATTTGGGATTTTAAAAACTTACGGATCACGCTGCGTTTCTTGGGGATATGGTATAAATCGAGTATTGTTCATATCATAAAAAGATTGCAACGTTTTCCCCTTCAAAGTTTTTCCACCCATTATAATCCATATATACTAATTGTAAATCAACTCTGTTCAAGTTCAAATCATGTGTCTCTTGAGATTAGAAATGTGAATCTTGACTTTATTTAATCTTACGAAAATTTCAAATACATGCAAGTAAGTGTAAAGCACAAAACTGCAACTGAAGACGCTTGCATTACAGATGCTTGGCATCTATCTTAGGGACTGGACGGACCGCTCGAGCAGATTTGGCCATGCCCAATTTCCCTCCCACTGAGCTCGTCGTAAGGTTATTCATCATGTGTGTGTATGTTATGTAAGTTGAGAGACGAGCTATCGGTGTGGAAAGGCTATGACGTAGGTGAACGTGATTGGCTGATGGAGTAGGAGGTAGGGCTCTCCAAATCTGCTCGAGCGGTCCGTCCAGTCCCTAAGATAGATGCCAAGCATCAGTAATGAGCATTATGCCAAGCCAAGCGTTAAAAGAACTGAATTTGCGCAAGTCAAGTTACAAATACCAACGACACACTAAAAATTATTTGCCTTCAGTCATACTGACATTTAGTTCATAACAACTAAATGTTTAAAAATACTCTTGAGAGGGCAGATTCAGATATAGGTAAGTAGGTCTTATTCATAAATGTTATAGGATACACGGTTCTTGATACATGATTTTTTGAGTTCCATAGAAGCTTCTAGTCACATTGAATCGAATGCACCCTACTACATTACAGCGACGTTCCAAAAATCGTATTGTTGTCACGCTTATAAGATAACACTGATATCGTTACCAGACGATATATATCCCCTTTTGAAGAATATCAGAGAAATTCTATCCCAGCGCCTACTTGAACTCCTTTAATCACCTGATCTTCTTTGCTAAATCTGAGAGGATAACAATAGTTGACCTCAATCTTGACTAAGTTGCCCAATCGTAGGACAATTCCTAATCCACAGGATGCTCGAATCTTCCAGAACTTATCTAGAAAGGATAAAAATAGGATCGCAAAAAATACTTTTCGCTCATAATCTATCCTAGGTTTGAATAACTCTAAGGGATGAAAATAAATGTTTATTATAGGAGTTACAAGCTTACCATCTAACATAGAATTAGACAAGCTTCCAGCGTTGATGAAGGCATGAGTTCGGATTACATTAGACATTGAGAATCTTCCAACGTTGTAGGGCAGCGGACTAAAAATATGAAGCGCTGCTGACCAGAAAGCCTTGAACAAATTAATATTATCATAACTCTCGAAACGTATGTTTACTGAGTTGCCACGTTGAAAAATTGAAAGTTATTTCGAAAGAAAAGAGTAGCCTCTACCTTTCCTCCTAGAGAATTTTGATTCTGCCTAGGGCCTATTCCTCGCATAGCAAATCCTCTCAGCGACTGTGGTCCACCGAGGAAGAAATTATCATAAATGCTGCAGCTTGTAAATGCGGAACTTAAAGGTTGAAGGAATCCACTTCGAATGGAACTCTGAAGTACCTTTTAGTTTTGAAGATAAGGGGAGGATAGTAGTATACCAAAGGAGTTAGAAAGGCCGTGGACTTCTAGTAAACTTACGATTCCTTTAAATAACGGCAGGTTATGTTGAAACTCCATATCGTTTTTCCAGAATTTCGCATCACCTGACAAGCCTGCAAGCTCTGATGTATATTTAAGCATGTAGCCAGTGCTAGGAAACATAATCTGATCTCTTTTATCCGACCCGAAAATGAGCTTTAGAGCTGATTTTACAGTGTGGCCACAGCTTTGTCGAACTGAAATAGATGCATTTGCTGCAACTATCTGCCGCCACGCTCCTTCCCATTGAAATTGACAAGTGTCCTTTAATTGAAATTCAAACTCAGTTTTTAAACCACTTCTATATCTAATAATGCATTTCAAATTAATTTTCAATGACCTCATTTGGCGTCTTAAAGCTGTAACCACATAGCGTTCCAATCGATGCATAGTTAAACCCAGAGAGGATGTTCGAGCTTCTTGTGTAGAACAATGAGGTTGTCAAACTATAAAAAGGATTTTAAAATATTAATAATCAACTCGGGTCAGGGTTAGAATTAGAAGTTCGGACAGATCTTACTTTGATCCCTGTTTAGCATTATTTGGGAAAGGCTTGCTGAAGCTTAGTTCAGAGTTCTTATCCCACGATGAACTCAAGACATAGTCAAGCGTTAACTTTTCTCCTCTCCCAAGAAGATTGGGCAGCTTCCCAGCCAATTTTAGAGTCCCTTCGTTGGACCCTACGGCAGTATTCACGGTTCCAGTATATCTTTTCAGTTCTTTGACGATGAATGTGACCTAGGATGAGCAAAGGGACAAAAATAGGTTCGTCTTAAGATTTCGGTTATGATTTTTGAAGTAGATAGATGAAATGAACCTCATAGGCATCATTTGGAGCAAATGGTTCCTTGCAAGTGTCCACTACTGAACCTACTTCTAAGAAGACGTCTAGATTTTTCAGATTTGATTGGGCTTCACTAATTTGGAATATCAGCTGGAAAAGAGTACGCAATGTTTTTAACATATCATGATTTTAAGAAACATTGGCATTTTTTTGAACAACACACCTCTTTGAAGTTCCGAGCTTTAAAAACATCTTGGATGGCGTTGTGGACGTAATCATTTTTGGTTCGAGTCATTCCATCCAAATTGACGTTGATGACGCGTACCGGAACGGAGTCCAGGTCAATTTTAAGGTCATCGTCCTTCTGCTCACCCTAGTTGAATCACATGTTGATAAGTTGAAAAGAAATTGTATGGATTTAATTCATGATCTTTGCTTGTGGCATAAGAACCCGGCATTGCCCGGCAAGGCCAAGGCGAATTACCGAAAGCAATTCCTAAGGCTTGAAGCTCAAAGTGCTCAAACTCACTCACCGCTTGGGTAGGCTTTTCCGTACCTCCCATAGCTATAGTAGCCTATAGTGCTACTCAATAGGTCGAAGGTCGCCTTTGATATTTTGAATGTTTGATATTTATTTGATATTAACAATATTTATAAGATGCAAAAGTTTGAGTCTCAAACTTTTAAATAAAAATAAAGTATGCAAAGTTGGTAAAAGTTCGGAGTGGAGTTTTCAAAATTTTCCCGCTCTTTCTCGAAGGCGTGGGCGTCAAGGGAAAATTGGGACACCCCTACTGTCTAGGACACCCTGTGTGCTTACAAAATAGTGAGTCCTTAGATAAGTTGTAAAACTGACACTGATTTCTGATAAGATGATCTAAATTTTTAATTGTATTCATAGGTTTTGGCTTTTTGAGTAAGAGCTAAGAGGAACTGATTGTGAGTTAGACTGCGCATTTTAGAGCAAAGGCGAGTTCAAGGGAGTCGATAAATTCTCGGGATTTGGAAGGACTCAGCGCGGAACATTATCAGCGTCAGCGTCTGAGTTTTATCACTGTATGAGCAGCGTCTGTCTGACCCTGGCGTGTCATTGGCAGAATTCAGGTATTGGAATATTTATGATCTCCTAGTCCTAATGTCTCTTGTTACAACTCAGATCAGTTCTACACTAATTTAGAATTTAGCGATTTTTTTTAGCTAGTTTGCATTTAAATTTTAATGATCCAGCACAAAATGAAGTCGAGCTTCCTCTGCTAAGAGAGTTTAGGGTTTGACCTCGGAGTAAAGCAAGGCCACCCTGGTGCCTGGGTACAGGAAATTACTTTCACAATTTTGTGTCATAAACATTTAGGTTAAGAAATCAAGCTAGGTAGATTCTGTCGTTCTGATCGACAGTAATCGTCCCTCCGATATTATCTTCTAAGTAATTCCATGTAATTAAAAATTGTGTATCAAGTTTTACCTTAAGAGTTTTATTATTGTTATTGTTAATATTTTGATTTGATTTGATTTGATACTTTATTGTCAAATAGTTTCAAATTACATTGTAGTTTGTTCTTCCAACCGTGACAGTTATAGATATATATAATATATAGAATAAGAATATTAAATAGAGGGAGAGTGGAGAGTTGACGATGACAAACGATCAAATGGTCATTTCCAGTCATCTTCAACAAGTAGCCACAGTTAACAAAGATTTGGTGGAAACGAAAGGGCCGAAAGTTGTCCAAGGAAATGGATGTATTAAGAATAAGTTGAAGCTGGGGATTCGATTGAAGAATTGGGACCGACTGCGACTCAAGAAAGTTGTCGACGAGCTCGTGCTGTTCGGGTAATTTTGTCGTTTACTTGACTGACCTATTCCATTAGTAAGGAAGGCTAGGACATTTAAAAAAAATTAAACTTGATTATGAACAAAAATAAAAGTCTAAAAGCAAAATGGCTTTATTTATTACCCGGGTGGACAACATTTAGCACTTTTATTTAATTATGGAGAGTGCTAAGGCTATTTCCAAGAAGATGCTTTTCACTTTTAAAAAACCCGAAAACAACCCGATTTTTTATTTAAAATTAGAAAAGGGTAACGGGTGCCTTCATTCCTGATGGAGTAGTTCTAGTAAATAGTTAGTATTGTTGACTGAATGTATTCAATTAAAATATTAAGATACTAACTATTTTGTGCAGATTTGAATTTATTTGCTTTGATGTCATGTCCAATGAGATGCTATCCAAACATGGAATGCCGAGTGAGATTCAGAAAATGGATGTCCCATTTACTACGAACAGCCAGTCCATGATTTATTCCGGTAATTAATAAGCCTCATATCTGTTATGCTGAGTTTGTATCTCAACTGTCTCATAGTTGCAGAACATTTATAATTATAAATTATAATTCAATGTTCATTAGAAATGTCAATCTGATTTTTTTTATGGTTGTAAACAGACTGGAGCCAGAGGTGTGTTTGTATGATCAATGGAACTAAGGAGATTTCAAGTGCAGATGAGCTATCAAGTCCCGAAAGATTTAACTTGATTAAGTTGCAGGTGGAATATGCACTACACCTAGGAACAGTATTGATGTTTGAATTAGATGAAGCTTCCCTTATTCAAATAGCCAAGATAATAATGAGTAGAGTGATGAACGAAGCGCGTGAGCATTGCTTTTCTCCGGTAAATTGATAAAAACCGTACAAATACGCACTGATGGACACTTTCTTATATTTCAAAACTCAAAAGATTCGGAACGAATCTATACATAAATGCCAAACTTGACCCTTATTAGGTTTGGATCATCGTCAATGTTACGCAAGACGAGTTTACAGAGGGGCAAGACAGTCGGAAAAAGAACTCGAGTTCTGGATGTTCTTGGAACTTGTGAGGATGGACTGCTGAATATTTATCTGTTAATGAGTCTGAACATACGAAAATAATTTATTTCAATATTTAAAAATTACAGATGGAACAAGTTCAGGACATATTGTGAATATTCATCTAGAGTATGGGTGGTTCTTCGCCTTCCGGTTTCTCAACAAGACTTTGTCAGCCATAATGTAATTCAAAGATGGCTTTCAGAACCGGTGGCTGCAGTTATCGTCGCAAAAGGTACTAACGTTTAAGAAGTCGTCGCTCAGACTCAGATTACGGGTACTTCTATTCCGTAGAATCCATTCTAGACGATTTTCAAGGGATCCGTACCATGGAGAATGAGATGCTGAATGCATTTTTAGAAAGAGTTAACAGAATAATTTTTGAAGAAGTTGACATGACATTAGACGATGCAGTTCCAAGTATTAATATGTTGAGTACGATGCGACTAAAAAAGGTTAGCCCAATTTCAGTCCTCTAACCACAAATTACCTACTAAAAGTGTTAGAATTAAATGACGCGTTTCTTACAGGCGATTCGTGGACCTGAGAACTACAATGACAATGTGTATCCTAAAAGCTGTCGACCCCTTAACCCTGGCTCCTCGTTGGTTATGGAAAAGTATATCGAAAAAGACTTTTTCAGATTTGAGTTCTACCAATACGCAATCACTGCCATTTTGAAGAAGGAATTTAGAAAACTTAAGTCACTGTATGAAAACTACGTGTATGAGTCAGATAATTTGACCTATGACATAACTGGTTGTGCTTTTTCCTCTACAGAACTGTTGTCATATTGGATTTTAAGCACTGGCAGTTATTCAACGCATTTAAAGAGGCTGTCTTGCCATTTAGATTTGAACGGGGAATTCAGGTATTCGTTCTTCAAAAGGATCCAAATATTTTACAGACACTGCTGGTGAAAGACGAAAAATCAGGAGGAAGTAAAGGAGATTCAGAATCTAGTCAAATCCGAATTTCGTTTGTATGTGCGGATGTTTTCGACTGGCAGCCCGCTGGCGCTGTTGAAGCAGATTTAGTTATCTGCGATACTATCGGATCGTTTGGATGTAACTTGCTGTTGCCCGAATTTATGTATGCAGCTAAGAAATTTCTAAATGGTAAATTATTGTTATATGACTTTTCTAGGATATTCTATTATCCGCATTGACCGTATTCATTTTCGATAAGTTAGGATTCAGTGACGACATGAGACACAGCTTCAGATCTTTTTGATGTTCGTACTTGATGATTTTCTGTATTATTTTTCTTAAACGTTTGCACATTTTTTTGAATTTCATTTAAATCCTGATTATTTATCAGTCTAGTGCATTTTTATAAATTCTCATGAAAATCTTTAAAAACAGAGTTATGCGGCTCTTAACATTTTATTACATCTTACATACGGTTTCTGAAACTTAATAACGCAGTATGAGTTTACATCTAAAAAGGTTTTACCTTTAATAGCCGGAGGGAATTTAATTCCGAAGTCCGTCATGTCCTTCATTCAACCTATTTCTTCAAATGAAGCGTATCATGGCGTAAGAAACCATGAACGGTTTAGTAAACCTTTTAGCAACTCAGATTTTGAAACACCGGTGAAGGCTAACTTAGCCCGATGTTTTCCAGTTGATATTCCAAGGGAGCTTTTTACCTTTCGCTTCGGAAAGTCTTCTTTGCATTCAGGTGTGCTTTGAGTCCCTATGTTAAACTTACTGCTAAGTTACTAGCATGAAAACTATTTTATAATACCGTTATTCATATTTGATGCACCTTATAATGTTTTAGATGAAACCGGTCCTAGAAATCACCTGGTAAAGAAGCAGACGTTCAAGGCCCAATTTAGCTGTCTTTTACATGGCTTCGCTGGATATTTCAAAGCTAAGTTATATGAAAAGTTTGTAATTAGCACCGTCCCTTCCCCGGCTACCTCCGCTAATGATTTTGCCTTTAAGAGTTGGCTTCCAGCATTTTTTCCACTGAAAGTAAACTCCGTTTTCATCCTTCTTTCAGATTCAGGTCAGAATGTCAGCATTAATCGAAACTTTTTTTGTAGGTTCCGCTTCTTGTGCATAAGGGGGATGAGATTGAAGTTGCGTTCTGGAGAATCAGTACCTCTCAGCAAATGTGGTATGAATGGACCATTTCCCGACCCGTTCCGCTCCTCATTCACAATATCAATGGACAGTCCTATAGAGTCCTGAAATGAAAATGACTTCGCACTTTTGGTGTTCGGCCACGTCTGGCACGACGTTGGAGCTTCATTCATCCTGAAGGATACGGTCAAAAGCTTTTTGACCTTTGTTTAACTAGCACTCAGTATTTTACGATTTCTTACATATCAATTAACTTTGGAACATGATTTCTTAAAGGTATTCCATGGAATCTGAGGACATTATTTTACACGTCTGTGATAAAAGTCAGTATTCATTAGCACCTTAGACAACGATTTCATGCGTAAATGTTTTTATATTTTTAAACATGTGTATATATTCTTATAACATACATGTTATTTATGTATATATATTATATTAAATAGACAGTAAATTTTTCAAGTTAATTGTGTTATAACTAATTGAATATTTATTTCCCTTGTTTCGTCGTTAACTCTTATGATATTTCAAATTATGTCACAAGAATGTTTGAATTTGTTTGGTTTTTGGTTTCTTGTTAAACCGGGTATGTTGTTTACACAGTTAGCTTTTGAGAAGGCGAGTAATGGTATTTGGTACGGTAGAAGAATAACAAAACTCTAAGCTCGAATTCGGTTGTTGTTGGATTCATTCAATATCAACAAAATTAGGCATATGAACATGGATTCATTTATCCTGCTCCTGCTCTCATTAATTACGTCAATTAAGGTTGGTAAACTTAACGATTATACTTGGAGAACTTTATTTTTTTGATTTCAGTTATTATCCTAATTGATTTTTTTGCTTTGATTTTTAGTACGGAGAGTGCGGAACGACGGTTAAGCCGGTAAAATTGCCGATTTCAGATTCCGACTACGTGGACGAAGATGTCATATTTGGACGACCAACAGCTACAGGCTCAACTGAACAAGATGAAGAAGAGAAGCCGAAAGCTAAATATCAAAAGAGTAATTAAATTTTAACATTGAAAGTCATTGCTCTTACTCTTGTGTTCTCGACTGAATGCTTTTTAATTTATTATTGTGTATCAGCAACGTGTGGAGAATCGTACTTTATACAAGACAATGGCTACATGAAAATCAGACTTTACAAACCAGGAGAATGTCACCTCGAGTTTATAGTAAGTTTTGTAGCTGGACTGAATCCTATTCATCGCATCGCCGTGATATGAATTCATCGAATTTCATTTGGTTTGAACAAGGAAGGGTTCCAGAATAAGTAAATGCTCAGTCGAGATAATATGCACTAATCTCCAGACTATCAATGCAAACGCCAAGCCTCCATGTTTCAAGGAATTTATAGCAATTTCAGACGGACTCGGTGGATACATTCGGGCCTGTGGAAACTATTCCCAGATTCAGCCATACAAACCGCTTTATAGTGGGAAGGATATTTACCTGAAATTCAAGGGATTTATCAAGCAGGGATACTGTGAAATATTCTGTGGAGAAGACAAGAAATATTTATATTCTCAAATGCCAGTTCAGAATGGTCCTTTGCATTAATTCTGCGTTTTATCGAAATTATCCTTTTTTGAAAATTGTGAAATATTTGATTTGGTTTTATATAGTTGCTTTACCTCTTCCGAAGCCAAAGAAAGATATTAAGTATACTGAGAAGTCTTGTGGTAAAATTTGACTAGTGAAATTTGTGCAGCAGTCATTTTTATTGCTCGTATGACTTTTATTTAACTTTCAGTTTGTGGGATAAAGAATGAGATGGAAGGGCGGATTGTAGGTGGATTCAATGCGAGACCATTCGAATATCCGTGGTTATCTCCGATTGTGTTTGCACAGGAAGATAGAGCGAACAACATATCCAAACGGAGTACCTTCTGTGGAGCATCCTTAATCACTGACCGTCATATGATAACCGCCGTAACTTTTATATTTTTCTCTGTTGTGATTTGCTGAGATAGAGTTTTCATATGTTTTACATTTTTAGGCCCATTGCTTCTACAATACTGAAATAAGGCCTGAAGAGGTCAACGTCCTACTTCATGCCCATGTCCTCGACCTCTATCTCTCACAGGGATCCTCACAAGAAACGGAAGAACGAACGGAGTGAGTCAACTTGGTTTTACAAAATATGTTTAGTACCTAGGATTTTATGGGGCTCTTCTTGGGTAACAGAGTCGTTCAAGAAAAATACTTGATTGACCTGAAACCCGGTCCCCTTGACAAATACTTTAGCCTCCAAAAAGAATCTTGCTTCTGATTCACCCACAACTACTAGCCAAGTTTATGCTAAACAGCTAATAGTTTTAATTTTAAATGATAGATTATTGAAAGGGCTTCCTGGATTACAACTTTCTCAAAGGACGGACGCTGAGGAAAGTACGGTTAGATTAGAAGTTCGTGATGTTAGAGTTCATCCGTTGTACAACCCGAGATCGTAAGGCCTCTAACGTTTTCTTTCTCAATTTGTTATGCCTCCAGTTTATCCTGCACTTTTCCTTACAGATTTGATTTCGACATAGCAATAATCTATCTGAAAAAGCGGATCGACATCCAGAATCCTAAATCAAACTCGGTGATCCCAATTTGCCTTCCTCCAGAAGATAAACATATGAACTTTTCTCGAAAGATTGTGGAAGTAGCTGGTTGGGGTCATACTCAAGAATCAGGAGCGGCTGGAGCTAGGTTACTCCAAAAGGTTAAATTGCCGATCGTGCCTTGGTTGGTTTGTGCCAGATTAGTAGAAGATTTGCTGCCCCGTCATATATGTGGATATGCGAAGGAAGGAGGCAAAGATGCTTGCCAGGTAATTAAACCTATTTTCATACAGAATCTTATTGGGTTCACCACACCGAGACCTCGATCGAAGGGCTTATCTATTAACCTTCTTTCAAAGGGGGTGTGGTTATTAAACATTTCTCAATAAGACCTTAAAACTAAACCTAATCTGTTTTTAATTTAGGGGGATTCCGGTAATTACTAAAGCCCTTATCATGTTATGCTGATTTTGTATCCGTCTCACAAAACGTTTATAACTCAATATATAATGATTGGGAACTTGGTGATTTGATTTATTTTAAATGATTGTTAACGTTAGGGGGTCCAGCAATGTATAAATTCAATGAGAAGCAGTATGTTCAGGCTGGAATCGTTTCTTCGGGGATTGGATGTGCTAGACAGGGTGTGCCTGGACTGTATACAAGCATTCCAGGTTTGTATTTAATTTAATTTCCAATCAAGCAATCCAATCAAATGTGATGGATATAAAAGGTAATAGTGTCAAATATATTGAATCTGTGATTGCAGAAGTAATTGAATGGATATACCACCACACGCGCCGCGCAAGGTGGTGTAAGAACGGGTAGATATGAGTAACAGCTCATCCCTCATATTTAATATAACATTATTTAGACTTATTTGTTAAAGATTAAAGTTGTTAATTAATTTGATTAATTAATCCGGACCTCATTCCCCTCAAAGAGCATATACAGATTCATAGGTTGGATACTAAATTTTTTCGTTGTCAATTTTACCATGTAATCTCAAAAGCGGTCTCGTCGGTCTCGAACGTCTGGTCAACCTGTAAATGTGTTTCTGGGGATTGAGTTCATATTTTTATTGCATAGGGCAGATAATATTTTTTATTTTTGAAATAGATTTGTTTAAACTTTTATTTTAATTAAATTCAGTTCATAGTGTAAGTACTGTAAGTGCACATGTTTCAAATTAATTGAATTTAAAAGAGGTGAGGGCGAACTTTCACCTATAGTTTCTAGCTTGATAAGGCGCATGTCAACTTTCCCACTCCCCCTGGAAAATAGGAAGTCGCCATTTGTTGCCATGCATTTTTGGACGCCATTGACCCCTGGATTCCATAATCTGCCACTCCAGTTCAAACGAGATCATTTTCACTACTCATTCTCCTTCCATAGATTCAACATTAAAAACACGAGGTCCTCCAAACATCTCCTTCTAAGAAATGGCTCATCTTCATAAGCCTCAGAACTTTGACGCGTAAGTTTTTAATTTAAAAAATGTATAATCATTTAAATAATTGCCTCTTAATTGTTTTAGAGGAAAGAAAGGAAGTCGCAAAATGTGCTTCCGTAATGATTTGTGTATGAGAGTGTTTGCGAACGCGGAGGAGCAGCGGCGACATCATTATGAAGACTCCACCTGTGTTGGATTACAAAACACCATGTAAGTTCATATTCAATCTAATTTGAATCTTAAATAATGGATGTTAGAATGTTTTGTTGATTTTCATGTAATGAGAGCAGTAAGAAGACGCAGGAATGGCAAAATAAAGTTCCAGTACCATCGGATATCAAAGAGCCTGAAATTATTTACGAGGATGATGCAGAATCCTTCGCATTCCGACGACGAAAAAAATCCGACATAACCAAAGAGTGAGCTTTTGATTAGAATTATATTTATTAATTGATTAGTTAATGTTTTTCACATTTATGACACTTGACTTGTTTGGTTTTTTGAATGATTTTTTAAAGAATGCTGAAAAACCTGTGTCCCTATGAAGGCAACGAAGGGGTCGTTATGGACGCTATGGAGTAAGTGCTAATCTCAACTACGGTTACGTTTTACGTTTTCAAATGTACTCTCTGTAACGAATAATTATTTTTTTAAAGCCAATTGTTGCAGCAAAATAAGCAGAGACGGAAACTGCAAATGGTGTCCGAATTTCCGAACCAGCTTCCGAATTTTCGCACCGATTATTTTACTGGCGATACAATTTAAAATGTGGATGTGTATTAAAATTTTTAATTTAAAATGTAATTTTATCTCAAATTCCGATGGAAATCAAGTTATTTTTAGTGCATACGTACGTTACTCCTTATTTTCAGTTGCAAGTGCATTTCAACATTTTCGTCTATTTTTAGTGTAATGCAGAAAGGACTAAAAGATTGAGTCTTGGTTACACGGACCCGAGGGGATTTCAAATAATCCTCAGTTATTACTGATTTTTTTTTTTTGCACAATCATGTTGTGAAACGCAAGATTTGAAAGCAACTTTTATTGACAAGGCGTTTCCGGTCGACTACCAACTAGTTATTATGTCCACGCCAAACCGGATGGAGTACAAGATCACAGTTTACTACTTTAACGAAAGGATCGTCATTTATTTAATCATTTAGGTATTTGAAAAATATTCATCACTATTTATATGTTTTACTAAAGATATAATTTTTTGAAATTTGAAGGTACGAGAGGAAGTGATCGATTTCCCAAGAATTTTGATGCTTTCTAATTGTAAGACAAAGAAGATAGAATAGAATCTTTTGCAATGCACTTGGAAATAAGGACCTATACTGTTCCCTGACACTGAATTCCTTCCATGGTATTTATGGCATTATATTTAGTGCATTTTTCAGGCCCAAAAGATGTACAGAATGCTCACTGAAGTGCCTCTGTAAAAATAACATCCTTTCATTTTCTTTAAAAAAATTCAGGTATATGTAAGATGTTATGTATTAGGTACCCTTGAACCTTTTTATTGTTCTATCTTTATTGTGAGCCCTTGAAGGCAGGAAATGGTTGATAGTTGGGATGGGTAAAAAAAGGTAAGCCCTTGTGCCTTGGGCTTCTAAAAAGACCTTGAACCTGTCGTAGATTCATTCATACATTTTTTATGGTTAGTGGAGTTTGTGAGTGTGGACCTAGCGTAGATTTTGAAGCTTCAGATCAGTTTCACTTTCCGAGAAATTATTTTAATTCTTCTGTCTACATCTTAAAAAGATTTATTTTTGAATTCCGAGTCCGACATTTATAACTTCAAAATGAGATCATTTGCAGTGACTGTAGTTTTACTCATCATTTGCACCACTTCCATCGCGTGTCAACCTTACAATTACAACATGCATATGCCTGGAGGACATCGCCCGATGGGGGCACTTCGGAGTGGCATTCGGGTAAACATATTTTCATTTCCGATCATTCATTATGAACATCTTAGCTGACGAGTTTGAATGTCTAGCCAATGTCTCATCACGGTCATGCTGGGTCTCATGGTCACGGTCATCATGGACAATCTCCAGGAGGGTTTAGACAGGTAAGCGTCGATTTTTTCAACTGTTTTGGTCTAATTACGTACACTTGGTAAATTCATATTTAAAACATGTCCATTTCGAAATTGATAATATATGAAGAGTTAATAAATTGAATTTTTAGCAGCATGGGATACTGGACACCTTAGCCTCATTTGTTCGTGGAAGGTCCGACGGGGCTGGTCACCATCGTCACGTCCACCACAGTCACAAACCCGTAAAAGCTCTCACACAGTACTTCCTGATTAGCAATCAATTGCAGACATATTTTAATTCTTAATGTATTTGAATTTCAAGTAAACCAGACGTGCCAGTTTCAAGTGAATCGAGACGGTTCTCCATTTCACTCTGAATTATATGGATACCATCCTGGATACTATTACAACCCATCTGGATTGATAAACATTGGGATTAATTTGGTTAGACGAAGGCCGATAAAATTAATTAACTTGATATTTTTACTTGTATTTAATTATTACCTCCTCTCCACTATGGACTCTTATGGGAGTAGTAATGCGTACAATGACTTGTTCTACAATGCATTTCGTGTCTACTTGACCTTTTCCTTGTAATGACATGAGAAGATCATTAAATATTATTATCAAAAAGTATCCTTTCATTTGTCCTTTAAAAACTTGTTCAGATTCAAATCCAAACTCGGGTCATCTCTAAAAAAATCCTCATTCAACGACTTTCATGATAAGTCCAAATTTACAAAACACGATAGTTTTAAATCGGTAATTACAGCACCTTTTGACTTTATTAATCTCATCCCCTCTCCCCCCTTCAAATTCGACATCAAATCACAAAACAGCAAAAAAAAACTCATCCTCATCTTTTTGACATACTAAGTAAATAATAATCTTATAAAACGGAGAGGGAAATTATTTATCTCGATAAATGCGATAATGTTATTAACAGTCGTTATTATAATTCAAGTTATCTGTGAAGCGTTAGTCGTTTTCTGTATTTAAAAATTGAGTACTACCTTTCCCTACTTACAACTTCCTGGAATTAGATACAAAAAAACATTTCAAGACTTGTTAAACCGCAAGTAACAGTAACAATAAACTTTCAAGTCAGAAACATCGTCATATTAACTCTGCCTTAGAGCTGTGACACTGAAATCCCCTCACATTAGTCTAAGAACACTCAAAGAGCCCGTGGGGGGGCAACCTTTTGGCATTTTTCGACGAGGATTCTGTGTCCAATATCAGCCAAGTCAATATAGACGTTATCTGTAGAACTCACAGTTGACACCCTCGATTGAGGTTGGTTAAATTACAAAAAAGTTAATGAACAATTAAAAAATGGAGTTATATTTAAGTATTTAAACATTGATTAAGACATTGGAGTGACAGGACTGGTGACCTCTTCGTCCTCCTGATTAGCCGGAAGAATGAGAACCCTCAGCTCGCTCTTCTCATTCTTCAGCCTCAACTTCTGCTTCCGTCGCTGCAAAAAGGAGCCCGAGGACTTGACCTTTGACTTGACCCCTTGATTCGCAGCAGGTCGAGATCGAGGAGAGGCCTCTGAAGAAGGGTTGGCTATATTATCACTTGTTGTGTATGGAGGCGGACCAGGGTCGTCGAGTTGAGGAGGAGGTCGACTACTCTCCCCCTTACTTGCAGCTTCAGCCCCTGGAGGACTGGCAGTGACAACTGGGCCACTTCTCGACCGTTTCGAAGACTCTGATCTTTTTGGCACAGGAAGGGTTGGGGAAGAAGCGGAGCTACTGTGTTTCTTATCCTTTGATGAACTGGTGTGTTTCGCGTTGGGGGTAGGGTTGGATTTTGAAGGATTGGAGGGGGCAGGATTCCCAGCCTCGGGGGCATCCACTTGGACAACCTTCACGGAGAAGGGAGGGGTGTAAACTATTTGAATACTTTTCTTCCCCTTCTTCTCCTTCACGTTTGGAGTTGTGGACTTTTTTCGGGGGGATGATGTCCCTTCGCTAGGGGTGGATTTGGACTGACGTTGTTGGTTGGTGCTTGAGTTTGTGGGTTTTGTTCTTGAACTGCGAGACTTTCGTTCTGCCGGTTCTTGATCTCTTGATGATCTTTTATGGCTGGTTCTGAAATTTAAAAAAATTGTTATTGCGATTGATTATAAATGCCATTAGAAAGATTAAAATTAGTGATATCTATTCAGTTAATCTATCGAAGCAGTTTACTAATTGCTTTAGCGTACAGTGCAGTAAGAACGGGCCGAGTAATTGGAAACCCAGTGAGTTAAATGAAATGCCCGGTACGCTACCGGGCGAGTTATTTTTTAGAGAAAACCCTTTCGTTAAATACCCGGTGCGGACCAAAGCCCTTTTGATACATCAGAAACGGTACTGACTAAAGAGTGATTGAAAATTAAAAGCCCTTCCGTAAAACACCCGGTATAGTACCATTAATCCGAATTGAAGGTTCCGATACCGAATATTTAGGGCTGAAGGTATTTCAAATTATTTAAATTATATTAAAGCAAGCATATTTTAATGGGCAAGATGATAGAAATGAAGAAATTACCGGAAAGACGTAAATACAGAGAAGCTCCCTTGGAAGAGATTGACTAGAATAAATGGAGATTGGACGAGTTGAGAATCTTGACTAGACGTCCCAACTCCCACCGCTTTTCCACCTCCACCCAACACCAAGTCAATTAAGGCTAACTTATTTTAATTAAATCACAAAGTGTTAATTGAGAGGATGTTTAAAAGAATGTCAGTTAATCCCAGTTCCCCGTTATCTGTCTACACAGCTGTTGAAGAATAAAATCCCCCCCTTTCTATAAAATATATAGAGCAGTGTTAAGAGAACTCTAGAAAATATAATCTCCATCCACACCGCCTCAGATCTAAGGGATTCTTTTTTAGCAACCACTCTACATCAGCAATCAAACCTTTTTCGTCTCCCTGCAGAAGGGACTATGGCCGTTTTAGGCTCATGATTGACCAATCCGGCCGAAGGGGTTACTCCCGAACTCCCTGAAGCGGTCAGGGGACTTCTAGGAGAGTTCCCACTGCTATTCCCAATCCCAGGGGAAGTTCCACTTGGTCCCGGTACGACGTTATTATTGGGACTGGTACTAGGGTAACTATTTATGGGGAACACCGGCTTGTTACTATTCTGACTCGTCCCAGGTGTCTTCAGCTGGATGAGGTCGATGGTCTGACTGGAGGTTATCGGTGACTGGACATCCCCGTTCAACGTGTCAGTCTTTTGGAGATTTGTGAGGTGGGAGAGTCGGGCTCTTTCGCTTCGTTTTTTTCGCCAAAGGGTGCCGTACCTTGAAGGGGCCTTGTTCTCTGATCTTGTCGACGATTTCGACTTGCGAACTTTCCCTTTGCTCTTCCGCTCTCGAATCTTTTTCCTCAGAGAGATCTTCTTTCGTAGGGCTTCTGGGTGGACGACGTGCTCGCCCCCTTCGTCCCAGTAGGACCTCTCCACTTGGATCGCTTCTACGTTGCTGTGCATTACCGTGATCTTTCGGAGCTTTCTCTTTGCTTGCTTTCCGCACATTTTGGCAGTTAGAACCTGGAAGGCCAATTTAAAACACGTATGGAAATTTTAAACAGTTAAGAATCAGAATGAAGAACAGAAGACTAACAAGTAAGCAATGAACCTTACCATCATGACGATAAGAAGGGCAATGAAACTGATGACAGCATACCAGTGGGTATCAATCCACTCAGCAATAGCCGTGAGCCCTTCATCCGCTAGTAAGAGGTTCCTCAAAGTAGCTAAAGGACCAGAGGGGTCAACTTCTCGACACACGTGGTACGTGTCGCAATAGCCCGTGTAGTTCTTACAAGGAGAGCCAGCCTTGGCGAATAAGTCCGGCATGTCAAAGGGGACTTCATTCCATTCAAAGCTGGACTTGCAGGGTTGACCCTCACCGGGCATCTTGCAGCAGAGCTCGCACATCTTTTGAGACGCGTCCCAGGGCTGAGGTGAGCACTGACACGACTCTAGACCATAGGCTAGGCAGATTGACCCCGTACATTCCTGGAAGTTAATAAATTCATTTCATTTACATTCCAAATATTTCTAAATAAATTATAAACTCTTTTAAACTGACCCCCATGAAGCAGACATTCTGCTCCTCCTGACACACCGTCTTATTCGGTTTATGGACTGAGGGGGGACAAGCTGGCATGTATCCATCACAAAAGGCCGTGTGTCGACACCCATTATCATCCCGGCATTTCTCCCCGATCTTCAGGGTACAATTACCCGTACAACAGGGCCCTTGTGAGGGACTGCAGTCCTTTTGAGGTCTCAATGTACAAGGGGTCTCCTTAGGGTCATACCTCATCCTCATGGGCCAACAACAAGGCTCGGTGCAGTCCTCCTCCCATCCGCAGTCGCACTCCTCCCCCTCCTCCACCTCTCGATTCCCGCAGATGGCCTGCTGAGGCTCGGAGAAGCACCCGTGGGTGTTCCGAGCCTTGGCATTCAACACGGGTAGAATGCTCCTTAAGCTGCAGGGTGAGAACTGCTGGTTATTTTTCTGATCTCCGGCTGTGGCCCTTGCATACATGATATAATTTCCATCCCGTCCACCGGGGGTGCACTCCTTGTCACTCTCGGGGTCATGGGGTGACCCAAAGTTGTGACCTATTTCGTGAGCTAAGGTGACGTAGCTCACAGCGGGGAGGACGACCTTCCCATAGTTGAGGAGGGTTATGATCCCCGTGTTCAGGCTTTTAAGTCCCCCTCGGAAATGGCCTTTCCGTTCGCAGACCCCGCCGGCGTTTTTCAAGTCCCCTGTCCAAGCTAGGCCAAGGGTGCCCCCTTCAAAGTCCCTGTAGGTGAACATATAAGCTAGGCAGAAGGACTCGTAGTCCCCTTCAGAGAAACGCTCGAGGAATTTGATGACTTGGAAGTCGCCATTGTAACGGTAGTCGGGGTCAGAGGTGTGGTTCAGGTTGTGGACCTTGATCCGCTTGATCATGAAGGTGACCCCGTCGGGACTACCATCTCCGTCAAAGTCTGTCATTTTGTAGATCTCGTTGACCCTTTGGATGTGACGGGCCATCATGTTTATGGCAGACTCCTCTGAGCCTAAGTATTTGAAGAAGAGATGGTCTGCTTGAAGGTAGAGCATGCACGTCTTCTTACGAGGGTCTATCACGAAGCGCTTCCTTCTTTTTAAACCGGCTCTACCAGTTTCTGAAAAACTTGTTGAATTTTCGACACCCTGGGGCGATTGGGGATGAGATTGTGGATGGTGGGGATGAGACGAGGGGGGTTCCCCGAGACGATTTTGGTGGAGTTGGTGAGAGGCACAGGTTGATGGACGGTCGGGCCATTGGATCGAGTCACTTTCGTAAACGATTCCATCTGAGGCCTTTGGATTTACTGATGAGTACCTAAATTAATTATTTTATTCATTTAAAAATTAACTAACTTGAGGACGATTGTTAATCGGGATTTTATGAATTTACCTGCTTGAAGGTTCGATGTGAAACTCCTGGCCTGACCCTGTGGAGATTGACCCGTCAAAGTGACCCTGAGATGTTATCAATCCATCTACGAGAGACCCTGGGTCATCTGGTAAGTGTAGAGACATTTTTAAATACTTTATTATGTGATTTAGATGTTTCAAATTTGTAAACGCTTGGTTGGATAATATTTCCCATACCTTCCAAATGTCCGACGAGTACACGTGACGTGTCGTAGTCGATAAGGCCATCTGAATTTTCAATAATAACTTCGGGGTGGAACACTGAATTGTCTTCTTCAAGATTTAACCGAAAATTCCTGTCAATTTAGTATTTTTTTTAAATATTAAATAAACCAAATTAAACTGCTTTTAATTTAATTAACTGAAGATACTTACTGGCTTTTAGAAACGAGATTAAACTTGAAAGATTCTTTATTTCCGATTTCTCTCTTTTTTCGACTATGCTGGGAAATTAGTTCTACAGGGTCGTAAAATACTGGCTCGAAATAGTCAACTAGTAATTCATTACTCTCACCTAATTTTAAAATATTTAAAAAAAACATTTAAAAAAATTAACTGCAATTTAAAAAAAATGAAAATCAATGTTTTTGTTTTTGAAAACAGGAACTTACGACGGGGCTCGAGTATATGGTCTTTAATAATTAAAGGGATGGACTGAACGACCAACTGGACCAAGATAATAAACACGACCCCCAGGTACAAGAGAAGATCATTCCCCCCGAGCCGGGTCATCGAAACGGATTTCGATAAGTTCACATGACCCTTTGAACGTTGCAGGTCATAGGCGGGCATTTTGTCTTAATTGTGAGTTTAGACTTCTATCCCCGTAGAGGTTGCAAAGACGGGGCCACCTATTTTCATTGTAATTTAAACGGCTTTCATTTATTAATTAAAATAAAATGCATGAGAAGGTAAAGGTAAATTATTAAGCTCACCTTCCAGTTGATCCCGTCCAGAGTTGTGAGCTGTCTGTGAGGGGTGTGGTTTTGAAATATTTTGAGACAAAAGTGGAAGTGGGGGTTCGGGATTCTACCCATTTCGGTCGATAACGTCTCAGTTGGTCATCCAAGCTTCCTCTCCACAATTAAATACCTCAACCTGTTTTTCAAAGTAATACTCCCATTATAATATTTTATACTTTTAAAATTAAAGACTTGCAGATACCGGTCAATGAAAATAAAAGACAAGTTCAACTATAGGAAAAAGTCCAAACTAAACCAAATGAAACTCCTGCTAAAATAAAAATCCATTCTTCAAGATGTATTTTGTACACGTTTTTAGGGAAGTTTGGTAAACGTATGCGTATACTCGTATAGTAAACAGTATATGGTGATTTTTTTTCAAATTTTAAACTCAAATTTAAAAAAAACGTTGAAACAGTATATTTTCAAAGCCTATAATTGATAGACGATTCCTTAATGGAATTGTTTATTTACCTTTTTCAAATAATATTAGAATATTATTAATTGAGCTGAGAGGTGTAAAGTGATGGGGGAAGAATATTGGAGTTGATTGTAGTCAACCCTGAGGTTATTTATTTGTTGTGAGGAAATGACTAAGAATGACTTGGGAATAAGAATAAGGTGGAATAAAAGGCGAAGAGGTTCTCAATCTTTAAATGGTCAAAAGATCATTGACTTTACTCTTCTCTTATTCTCGAGACGAGGCTTAAGCACTGAGGACCATTCACATCCAACGTCCCCCTCAACTCATCTATTATTCACATCAAAATGATGACATCTTTCTCAAAAAACACCTCAAGGATACCAGAGCCTTATTCATAATCACCATAAGGATCCAAAACTTAATTCAAAGTCATTTCAATTACATATAACCCCCAATGTAAAATCACATTCAGTATCCAAAACCCAGTTTAAAATCTTCATAAGGATACCAAAACTCAATTCATAACAACGTTTCTAATACTCCCAAGCCATATTCACAATTATCATAAGGACCTCAAGCCTTATCGAAGCCTTAAAGGGTCATAAGCTCCCCAAATTCAAAATCACTTCAAAATATCCTTAAAGCCTTAAAGAACTTTTTTTTAAATCTACAGGGGGGTCTCAGTCCCCTCAAGGTCCTTTTCTATACGGGCATACGTTCTAACCTTGTTTTGAAAGGATAATTTATGAATTCCCCTCTGTCCGTGTGTACCGTACACCTTTCTGTAGTATCTAAACATTAAGAGCTGATGACCTGTGTGTGTGAGTGTGTGAGTGTGTGTGTTTGCGGTGTCCTGTCCTGTGTTAATTTCGTGTTTTTTTTTATTATTCCTACAATTTCGC